>JAHWFP010007449.1:50492-69357 GCA_023313725.1 Lithobius niger
CCCCCCCCCCCCCCCCCCAACTTTCCGAAAGTCCAAAATTTGACGGCAGCAGTAGGGACGTGTAAATCCAGGACTATGCCTAAAAGGCGGTGTATCAACTTCGGTAATCTGGTGTACAAGTGTCTGGTAATACGCAAGTAATCCGGACTACTCCTTGGTAATCCTCAGGTAATCTTAGTAATCCTGGTGGTATTCCCAGGTAATCTTCAGTAATCCGAGGTATTCCACTATGTGGGAGACTCAGAAAATCAGTGGTATAATTCGGAAGTAATCGGAATCATTCTGATTACAACCCCATAGCAACTCCATAGCAACCCCAGTGATGGACAACAGCTACTAAAATAGTAATTATACTACAGTTACTAACTTCAGCGAAAAAAAAATAGTTATAACTACTTACTACTTTTACATAAAACTAGAGCAACCATACAGTTAAAGTTCGGTTTGTGGTAGTTAGCAGTTGAAACTACTGTTTAACAATTGTTAACAACTGTAAACAAATGTTTTCATATCTGGTAATAACCTCACAAAGATTTGGGCATTCAAGGTCTTGTTCGGGTGCTCGCCGTGTATGCCATCCCAGTTTGGTCCCTCCATCTGCTAAAAGAAATTGATTTAATAGAATCTGTGGAGCTAATGTTTATGAAGCGCATTCATGGCCTATACGTGACCTTGACTTATGGTACTCGTCTTGCTAGGACAGGACTTGATCTCTTAGAGCTTAGAAGAATCCGCTTTGATCTCATTATGACATATAAAATTTTCCGGGGATTGATTGCAGTACACCTCCCTTTTTTTTTGATTTAGCACCATTCCATGATCGATCGCGAGGCCATGGTTGGAAGCTGGCCGTCCAGCCCTCACGCACAAATTGTCATCAACATTTCTTCTCTGTCCGTGTTGTTCGTATTTGGAATTTCCTCGGGGGAAGCTACAGTGGATCAGCCTACACCGCAACGATTTCGGCGCATCCAAGCCTTTCCTGCGGCGCCCACTCACTCGCAGAACGTGGGTAACGTCGGTGCTATTCTCGAACTCTCACTTTCTGTTTTTTCCCTCTACAATTTTTTGCCACTACCCTCAAGTTGCAGGCTCGGTATTAGAGGTTCACCACCCTTACGTGTCCATCCACCAATTTTTGGTACGTAAACAAGACTTATTTATCATACACGGCCTCACCGTGTATATATATGATTGAAGTCCTTTCGCCAGCAAAACTAAAACTATTAATTTATCCGTTTCTATTCAATACGTTTCGACCAAACTTGGCCAGATAGTAGATAGCAACTTTTCCCAACTTTATACCAACTTTTATGCAATTCCGTGCAAGAGTAAAAGTAGGGAGTCACACGTAAATTTGAAAACTGTTCACTTGTTGTTGTTGTTCTTCTTCTTCTTGTGTGACACGGTTTCAGAAAAAAACTACTGCACCTACCTAAAATCTGAAACATGATCTTTGCCAGAAATTTTCCCTGGACTTCATCCTCAGAGAGACCACTTTTTCGATTGGTCGATCCATTCCGGAGTTACGGGTCCCTGAACGATCATTTTGATTGTTTTACATTGTTTTAACCCTTGTAATTAGGGAACAATGCCACTCAGCAAATTCCAGATCCATTCTTCGTGCACATGTTATGTGTTTGCTAAAAAGTTGATTGGTGAAGGGCAAAATAGGCCTTAGGGCTTCAGGCAGATAACCAGGAGTGGTTAACGCTCGTTAAACTCTTTGAAACCCTTTGAAGGAATCCGTGTTTCAGCTAAACGGATATAGATTTAAACCAAACTATGCTACGTTGTTAATTTCGAAGCCTCCGGCCTCGAAATTGGCAGCTACAAACGATGGAATGGTGTATTTATTTCGTAGATGTAAGCTTTCAGAGCTGATTTGAATTGTTTCAAAGTAGCTAGCAACAATGCATGCATAAACCTTTGTAGCACGACGCCATAGCCGTACAAAAGGTACACGGATTACTAACAAAAACGTCAAGTGTGCCGTAAAAAAGAAGGTTATATGAATGACGTTTCACTTGTTAAAATGTACACGGATAAAATTAGGATGATTTTTAATTGAAATAATCAATTGTACAATTGAGAAAATTGCATCTGTTTAAGTGCTGTTGTGCTTTATAAATCATATATTTAAAACATAAAGCACAACAGCACTTAAACAGATGCAATTTTCTCAATTGTACAATTGATTATTTCAATTAAAAATCATCCAAATTTTATCCGTGTACATTTTAACAAGCGAAACTTCAATCATATAACCCCCTTTTTTACGGCACACTTGACGTTTTTGTTAGTAATTTATTTATAAGATGGGCGTAAAAAGTAACGTACTTAAAAAGTAGTCTAATGAAAAACCAGTTTAGTAACCAAAATGTTAACAACAGTTATACTGTTTCAAGGAGAGCCGAACGAAAACGCTGAACGTTCTGGTTCAACTTGTCAGTACTCCACGTGCACACTGAATGAAATAGGCATAGTCACGCGTGGAAGTTTAACTCACGTCTCACACGCTATGGAGGCAAGGCTCCCACATTAAATTTTGGGTCCTGGGACTAACTAAAACAGTGGCCCCTCCCACGACTGAAAGAGAGTTTCATGGGGATAAGAGCTCTAATGCTTTTATTCTAAACGGTGAAGCAGTTTTTTGTGCAGTTATTCATCAATCCGTGCTGCATACGTTTGAAGGCTTCCCTGCCTAGCAGACTGAAAGGAGTGTGCACTGCAGTGCTCTTGATCCGTGTTTGTTATATTGGCTTAGAGTTTGTTGTTCGTTGGAAGTATAAAAAAAATTCACAGTACGCACGAACTGAGTACATTGCTCATAGTCATTGTGACTTATAAATGGGGAAAAACTGTTTAAGCCGTAAGGCCTCCTTGAGTGACCTGGCCTCGGTTCCGCGGGTCCGGCTGACACCCCACCCCCCCCCGTCGTGGGGGCCCTGTGCAAAGGGTGTGGGAAGTTAAAGTATAATAATTTAAAAAGCAAAGAAGTGAACAACTTAAAGCACTAAACCCGACTTTTCGAACAGACCATAGCTCGTTTTCAAGGAACAAGAACAAACTCTTTAAAATTTGCATAATGTTGCAAGGAAAGTAAGAAATGCCAGACAAAACTCCCTAAGTCAAGGAAATTATTTTTTTTTTTAAATTGAAAGGAGGTGCCTCTTTGTGCTGAACCCTTTTTTTACAGCACAGCACATTTGATTCTTTTGTTTGCAATCATTACATTATCTAAATGTGTGGAAAAATGCTGGAGAAAAAAAAATGGTTTTGTCGGTTTTTAATTGTCGTGTTGTTGCTATAGGTTAAGTAGGTCAGTTGCCTTGGTTCGAATTTCACCACGCAAGGGAAGGAGTTTCACCAGAAAAGTTTTATTCCTTCAGCCTTTTTTCTGGGAATTCCCCCCCCCCCTCTCCCTAAATTCCGTATAAACACACCCAGCGCACATCTGGTAGAAACCATAATCTCAGCATTTTACGACAACCGTCAAAGTTCTTTAAAACCTTTTAAAAGTTTTGTCTTTATCATGCCCAAAGCTAGGGCATTATTTTAAACTGCTGTGAAAAAAAAAATTCAAGGCTTTCAAGAACGTAGTTAACAACTTCGAGGAATTCAAGGCCTATAACATCTTCTTAACAAATTCAGGTATTAAAGACTTCAAGCACTTTGGGCACACCCTTCCAGTATCGTGATCCCCACTTAACAAAAGTAACTCCAGAAGGCGTTTGACTTTTTTCCCCTGTATCTAATGGGATACTCGCTCGGGAACCTCAAAACATCGGCGGTGGTACGATTCTAAAGGACCATTTTTCCACTCACCTTTCACGGGATACTTTCAATTTTTTTTTTTTAATTCGCCAAGAAGCAAACACGTAACAACTTCGATCTATTTACTCCCAGACTTCTTTTGAGTCCTATTGTTTACCCCCTTCTCCGCTGGTGAGTTCCGACTCCCCACCCACTCCCCTCCGATGGTCCCACCCTCCCCGCACTAACCCATCCCTAGGGCTGCTTAATTATTCTCCCCGGGTCTCTGAAAAGACGCTGTTCCTTGTTTCTCAAGAGCAAATACAGACCCAGACGAACGCTGCTGACCATTGGCTGCTTTTGTTTACCTGGACCCCGATTGAGTGGAAAAAGAAGGAAAGTCAATGAAATGAGGGGAAAGAAGAGATTGATCAAGGTGTGGCACGTGCAGTCACATCCCCCCCCTCCCACCCCTCCCCAGTTGACTTGAGTGCATGATCGTATTTGAGTGAATTCGTTCACTGAACGACCGGGTAGGCGAAATTCCAAACTTGCCAAATCAAACACTGTCAAACTCGTCTTTATGCGAGAGAGCA
This sequence comes from Lithobius niger, assembly GCA_023313725.1. Classification (NCBI taxonomy): domain Eukaryota; kingdom Metazoa; phylum Arthropoda; class Chilopoda; order Lithobiomorpha; family Lithobiidae; genus Lithobius; species Lithobius niger. The sequence goes on from JAHWFP010007449.1 coordinate 54,845, forward strand.
TTAACAGGGACGGGCCATCAGAGTGTTCAGAGAGTTCAGCTGAAGGCGGGCCCTGGCAGTTACGAGGGCCCCTGCAAGGGCCCTACATAGTACAGAATCAGAATGTAGAATAGCAGATGAATTGAAACGAAAAAGCCACAAACCCGCAAAAAAAAAAAAAAACATTAAAGCAACATACCGCCTGCCTTATAACCTTCCGCCTGCCTTATAACAGCTACGCGTCGATCGTATCCGCGGATTTATCATAGTAAAGGTCAACTGAGACAGTAGCTTCATTCCTCAAAGTAAAAAACGTAGCTACTATCTCAGTTGGCATTGTGCCTAATAGACATGCCAGCGTGAACGCATTAATTGTGTCGTCACAAACCGGAATGATTCTCGTATTTTAAAATCACAATTTATAATTTTCTAGGCTAGTGTCTTGTAATTTTGCTTCGGCGATCTATTGGAATAATTAACTCTAATTTTTACCGAATTTGTCTTTTTAATTTTTGATCTCCAGGTAATTATGATAAAATTAGTACATGTACCCACAGAGATGAAACGTCATGATTATTGTAGGCGCGCAATGCATCAAAAACTGCGGGACGCAGTAAATAAAGTTAACAATTATTCAACAGTAAATCTCCTAGACGCCACATTTTAAAACAGCTTTTTAGCAAGGGAAAGACTAACGGTAAGTAAATAGACCTTTGGGGCCGTACTTGATGTGGAGGATCAAGAAAAATGGCTCTGGGAGGTATATCCCTTTAAGGCAATAGCCAACAATCACCACTTAAAAAAAAATCACAATAATTATTTTAGTTGTGCCACGAATTGGCGAAAAGCAGAGCAGAGCACCCTCAAGCTGCCAAATTGAACATTGCAGCAATGATTGATGCGATTGCTGAGCAGAAAGCTCGTAGAGCGGACGTTTGAGCAATTATCATTCAATTAAAATGTCATGCATTGAGCAATTTTAAGGTTGGAACCATTTGAAAAAAAAAAACATCCACCAGTGAGCATTACCTCGTCAAAATAGTGAAAGTCGGATTACTTGCAAACGTGGATTACCAAAGATTACCGTAAATTACTAGTGAACAGAGGCGCATACAAAGGGGGGGGGGGGGGGGAACAGAGGCGCATGAGCTCCCCACCCCTACCTAAAAAAAGTGAAAGTCTGGTGTCCCCATGTCACAGGCCAAACTTGTGTTTACTGATTATTTGTATGATAGTAAACGTCATAAGTATTTCAAATTGCCATGTAGGCCTAAAATTTACAATTTCAAAATTCGGGAAAACAAAATGCTGCAAGATGTTGAAAAGTTGTTCCATTCCCCCCTCCCCTTCCCCCCACCAAAAAAAAAAAAGTTGCTGAAAATGCTGAAAGTTGCTCCATGGGCCCCAGAAATGCTCTAAAACGTGTTAAATTTCCGACCGTCCCGGACCCCGCTTGGGGAGCTTACAGCGTTCCCCCAAACCCCTAGCCGCTTATTCACAGTTTTTTTTTTAGTAGCACAGGACGCCACTTCATGCATTGTGCTCCCTCCCCCTCACAAAAAAATTCTTGCGTTCGCTACTCGGAGAATACATGAAAATATTAGCTAGGAATATTTATATTGCCGAGCTAAGATTGTACGGTGTACTTCCAATACTGGATTACTACAAGAAATACTTTGGTAATCTTGCAGGGATCGTACGGGGGCACTGAAAAGCTGAAAAATTATGGAATTTTATTACGACCTATATTTTCCAGACCTTGAAAACTATGGAATTCTGACAAACTTTTGGTATTTGGCTGGAAAAGCATGGAATTAACTCTTATCGTAATTACCAAGTTTTAAAACTTGTGAATTCAATTTTTTTTAATCAGAATTTTTTTTATTAAACCCGTATGTTACTATGGTTTAAAACCAATTTTTCCCTTTTATGTCTAACAACGTTTCTTCCAATAATATGCTGAATTTAATGCTACCAAAAAAAAAAATAATCAAATATAGCACCAACCACAATATTGTAGTAGGCTACTAAGTAAGTGAAAATGACATGGAAATTATAATTTTTTACTCATGGAAAAAGCTGGAAAAGGTATGGAATGTGGTTAGATGCGATTGTGCGAACCCTATACATTCATTAATTCGGATTAATGATTACTAAATGATTACTGGATTACTACACGGAATACTTTCGATTACTGGATTACTGCACAGAATTACTGGATTACTGTTTGGCCTACTTTGGATTACCGGATTACTGCACGGAATACTTTCGATTACTGCACGGAATTACTGGACTACTACTTGGGAAACTTTGGATTACTGGACTACGACATGGAATACTTTCGATTACTGGATTACTACAAGGAATTACTGGATTACTACTTGGGACAACTTTGGTGTATAGGATTAGTACTCGGAATACTGCGGATTAGTGTATAACTATATACTTCGGATTTTCTACAGGTTATCACTGATTGTGCGAGTTTCCTGCATATAGGATTATCTCGGATTACCTGGAAATAACGAGGATTGCTAAGGTATACCAACAATACCACCGAATTACTAGGATGACCTGATAATTATGAAGGAATAGTGCGGATTACTCGTGAATTATCAAGAATTTGTACACCCGAACACACCCGAAAAGTTGATACTCCCTCGTCTTTCTTGAAACAGTATGCGCATCACTCGGTGTTATTCGTTGCTACGTCACACATCAGTTCCTTCCAAATGTACCATCAGAACTCAACAAATTCAGCAGAGCGTTCCAAATTGTGGAACTGACGTCAACTACCAAGCGCATCTGCTGGTTGTGTGGTTAATTTTTGAGCGTGCGCGTCAATCGTGACGTCAATAAGCTGCGATCAGGTATATTGGTAAGATTTAAAGCAAAGAAGCTTGAAATTATCGAAAGTCGGATTCTCACGCATGCTGCACAAACCCCTTACACTTGGCCCAGCCTTTTTTTTTTCTTGTTTCCATTCGTCAATTTCGTCATTCAAGTCTCCTTACCCTTTGCCTCTGTCAAGACGACGATTAGTTGTTAACCGTTGTTCAATGTTCTGGCCACGGATATTAATGTGAAATATGCTAGGGACATGGCAGACATAAATATTTTAATTTTCGGCCTCGCTATACACGTTCTGATCTTGGTCACCGAAATAACATAAAAAAAATGAGAGCAAAGTTCTCAAACGTCAAACCTTCCCCGCCATCTAATGTGTGGTATTAACACATGTGCGCAACGCGTGGGCCCTAATATCAGAGTCTGATAGCGCTTTACAACGTTTTTTTTTCTTGTTTTGTTGATTTTAAGGATATTTTTTTAATGCAGCTCTTCTCAGCGTGTGTTTTATTAAATAATAACAGACGAAACCTTGAAATTGCTCTTTTTTAATTTAAACTCTTAGCCGAACATTATAGAGCAGAAAGCTAGATCCACTGCGGAGCTCGCATTTGGAGCCAGTCGGAAAGCTAACTGCAAGGGGCACTGGGGATAAACGGAGGTAAAAACACTAGCATCGTTTTTTCAAGCCAATGCTGTGAGAGCAGCGGTTTTGGCCTAAAAAAACGCTGTTTTATCGGAAAACAAAAATTGCTTTCGAATTGCTGAAAATTGTAGCAGCTGCCAAAAACCCGTTCTCATAGCAGTGGCATGAAAAACGAAACTAAAGTTTTTACCTCCGTCATGGTCAGAAAACCATCCGGGCCCGACCTACGACGATATTATGGGGGGTAGACAAAATGGCCGCCACGACTGGCCCATTTTTTTTTCTAGGTCTGTTCCGGAATTGGCCAAACAAATCGTATCTTTGTAGCGTGAGCCGCGACGTCTATTGGAAGCTAGTGGCAGTTTTCAAAACTATAATTTTAATTTTTATTTAGATTTGCGTCGCACATTTTTATTATCCATAAAAGTATTTTAAAATAGTTTTTAAAGTTATCACTCAGCCACAGTTGAGCTATTTCTCCGTGCTTGCAAAAAAAATAAAGAAGAAAAAGCGGCACGTTCGTGTATTCAGATAGTGTTGCAGGGAAGGAACGTTGGCAATTTTGTACTGTCAGTGTCTTCCTCGGCTGACAGAAAGCGGCAACAGAACAAATCGGTCTCATCATTGACGCTTTCGGCGGCCATATTGTCCAATCCAGTTGCGTGTGCTATTTTTCATACAAGAACCGGGCGGCACTGTAGTAGAGCCTTGCGTCCGTTTATATCAAGTGCGCCTTGCAGCTAGTGATACGACTCCAAATGCAAGACACCGCAGAAAATGTGGCGTTAGTTCTACTGCTGCATTAAGGACACTGCATACGCCATAGGAGAAGCACCTTAACGCGAACGCGCCGGTACCCTTTTCGATCAAAGGAGGACGTGGCGGAAGTAGGTTCATAGCAACGCGCCAGCGCTGTAGTGCGTTCATTAATAGAAACTGGGTGCACACCTACTGAAAGCCTCATCTGTACACGAATAGTGGACGTGAATGGACTACTGTGAGCGCATTTTTCACGCAATCAACTTAGACGTTAATGTAGAGCAGTGACACGACGTAGTATTATTGTATATAACTCTATGCTGGAGCCTTTATGGGTTAGCTGCAAGGGGCACAGCGGAGAGAAACAGAAGGACGTCATACTGAAGCTGATGCTGTTAAGAGTTGATTTCTTATAGACCTAAAACGCGCTATTTTTGTTGTTGGAGAAAACAACGTTATTTTAAGCCTAAGAAATCCGCTCTTCCGTTGTTTTTCCCTCCATTTTTATGTAGTGCACCTTGTAGTTATGCCCTCCAAAACCCATACTGGTGCCAATATGGCGGCAAATGTCACTGCTCTATACCACACTGCACAAGTTACATCGTTCAAATTAGTACAGAACCATACTTCAATTCTTTCTGTAAACGTCCGTTCAGGTACCGTATCAAACCATACAATCAATAATTACCCTTTACTGGTTTAAAAAAATGGTAGTTAGCTTTTACATTCGGAGAACGAATTAGTTGCACTACTGTGATGTTACTGTTTACAGCATTGTTTTCAGGTAGTTTACATACAGCATGCATCATTGCAAATACGTGTCAGCCACGCAATGAAAGTTAGACAACAATTCTATCGAAAAAAACACCATTCAGTTGCTGGCCGCGAATTAGTAGTTACACAGCCAATAGCGATTGACGAATTCAGCCAAAACAAGCGACGAACCAAGATGGCGAAGCTCACTTCCGGTTAACGTGCCACGTTGCCATGGAAACGTAAAAGAGTGCGTTGATGTGAGCGCTGATCAGACAGGCAGTTTCTTTTTCCATCCCCACCCCTTTACGAGAGTATCGATCGAGTATCAATTATTATTAATTTATTTGCAACAAGTTTCCAATTAACAAACTTCGAAGTTTTTTTTTTTCAATTGCAATGATTCCTTGTAGCTTAATCAGGTCTTCGCCACCACAATCTTCCAGCCTTCTCGAAAATGAAGTAGCTATCTTGCGATTCGCCTGATGATGTCATTCGATTTCTGGTTGTCATTAGCAGACTTGGCCACTTGTCATTTTCAGATCCTAAGTGACTTGTCTCATCTCGGCTGTCTGTGCGTCTGTGTGTAAGTGTTTCTAAACATTTTCTTCGTTTTCTTTTGGAATAAAACATGGGGAAACTGGTGCGAACGCCCGGGGGAGTTTGAAGCTAACACATTTATCCGATTTGGAAAATTGACGCTACACTGCGGGCAGCTAAAACGAAAGCATGTTTTTTTTTTTTAAAGTACGAAAACAAACATAAAATTAGATCTGGTCCGTTATAAGAACAAACGGTCGAGTCCAACCCTGCAACTACATTTAGGAAGGGGAGGCAAAGAGTTATGGCGTATTCCACCATTACTATGCAGATAATCACGAACCCAGGTCAAGGGTGTTCATCCGCTCAAACAAAGAGTCCCAGTTTTTAAAGGCGCCTGATCACCATTGCGATAGCTTTACCCATACTCTAAACACAGCATCCACGTTCCAGATTCTCCGTCATCCAATAGGCTGATGTGGGTCACGTGATCTCGTTTTAGTTATGAAAATCGCGGCGCTGCTGCGAATAGTGCTGTTCCATTTTTCATTTACCACTATTTTCTTGATATTTGCTCGAAGATGCTGCATCTGGAGTTTAAAGGTGAAATGGAGCCTTTAAGTACTATCATTACGAGAGCGTGAAAATGGGGAAAACCACAGGCAGAACTTTAATAAACTGACACAAAATTCTGTTAGTTTTAAAATAGGCTACTATTGTGTTCGCGGCGTATCTTAAGTCCTGCAAGCATTTTATGAGCGGCTACGTCTTCCTGGAGGAGGCGCCTTTACTCGCCGGCCGCCATTGTTTTTTTTAACCATCCTGGATATCAACAAGGCACTCTGCTACCAAAAACGTACAATCGATTATCTGTGTTCGTTCTGCACTGAACTCAAGATAGGCCGCGGACACTTTAACGGTCTAATTTTCAAGTGTTCCTCCTCCTCCCCCCCCCCCCCCGAAAAAAAAAAACATTCCATCTTTAATTCTCGATCACACCTTAGGATTATTATAAGGTTAAATAAATACGGTCGCAAACCTATTTAGGTTGCATTTTGGACTTACATGTCAGACTGTTTGGAGCGAGGAATTGAACCCACGACCTTTGAAACCAAATGGAATTTAAGACGCATTTCTTTTTAGATGTTCTTCCTACCATCCTTTTGGAATTTAGAAGTATCAGTCACTTTCTTTATGCAAAAACCGGTAAACGGCGTAGACACTGACAGTGATAATATTCAGACATATTAAATGATTTGAAAACACGTATATCACCTCCAAGAATGTTTCAACAACGGTTCGATTAAATTTTCGAGGAAGAAAACACCGTTCCTCTTCTTCAGAAGACCAAACCAGAGCAGAGAACGTTCGTTCGATGTATGCCTTCTCCATGTTGCTCTTTAAACCTTCGCGCGCGTGCTGCCGACCACTGATCTCTATGTTATTCACTAGAGGGCCGCTCGACGACTGCTGTCAAATTCCACTTCGTGTCTAGTTTGGCAATTAGAGGCAATGGGACAAGTTCTTCAATTTCTCACAAGTTCTCGCAATTAAAAGATATTCTCGTCGACGAGTGCCTCTCATGAACCTTATTACTGGCCCTTCTCACGACCAAATTGAAGAACTTGTCCCATTGCCTCTAACTGCCAAACTAGACACGAAGTGGAATTTGACAGCAGTCGTCGAGCGGCCCTCTAGTGAATAACATAGAGATCAGTGGTCGGCAGAACGTGCGCGAAGATTTAAAGTGCAACGTGGAGTAAAGCGTACATCGAACGAACGTTCTCTGGAGCTGTGGTGTGGTCTTCTGAAGAAGAGGAACGGTGTTTTCTTCCTCGAAAATTTAAGCGCACTGTTGTTGAAACATTCTTGGAGGTGATAGAAGTGTTTTCAAATCATTTAATAAGTTACTTTATTCTTTAGACTTATTTCAGCCCGCGTAATTTTTCCAAGGGTTTTTTTTCCTAAGATATTTTTTTGGGAAATATTTTTGCGGGATTTGTTTTCTCCCAAGGGGATCTTTTTTTCCCGATTACTTCCTCTGTCCCAAACACTCTCCCAAACACTCTGCCTAACTTCCTCTGTCCCAAAAACGATGAGAACTCAGCCAGTAGCACAGGCGAGCAGGGTTAAAAACTAATATTTCGGCGTCAATTATCTTACAGAGGGCGACACCATCTTCAGAGAAGTAAAAAATTAAAAAAATAAAACACATTACAAGTATCAGTGGGCATCCACATGCTGACGTCATTAGTGAATAGAGCAGCGTCAAGTGACGTCACATTGCTACAAGAGAGATACTTGCAAGGGGCACTAGATTGAAATGGTGGGTTAAACAACGGCACTTCTAGTTAAGCCAGTGCTTTGAGAGTGGATTTCGTAGGCTTAAAAAACCGTTGTTTTCTCCAATCCCTTACGCTGCTTAGGTTGTAATTGGAAAATAAAGATCCCACTTGCTTAAAAATGTCAGCAACTGCCAACAAATCGACAAAAATCGCGCGTTTTTGGCATAAGAAATCCAGTCTAATAGCATTGGCTTCAGTAAGACACTCTTTTCCCCCACCAGTGCACCTTGCAGCTAACCCAATAACTGGCTCCACCATAGAGTTATATAATATAATATTACGTCGTGTCACTGCCGAATAGAGCAGTGACATTTGCCGCCATATTGGCACCAGATTGGCACCAGTATGGGTTTTGGAGGGCATAACTAAAAGGTGCACTACATAAAAATGGAGGGAAAAACAACGGAAGAGCGGATTTCTTAGGCTTAAAATAACATTGTTTTCTCCAACAACAAAAATCGCGCGTTTATGGTCTAAGAAATCACTCTTTACAGCATCGGCTTCAGTATGACGCCCTTCTGTTTCTCTCTGAAGTGCCCCTTGCAGCTAACCCATTAAGGTTCCAGCATAGAGTTATATACAATAATACTGCGTCGTGTCACTGCTCTATAGGCGGTTTTAAAACGTTAAAATACCATGTTAAAAAAAAGGCTGAAATACATCAATTTTTGCCGTGGGTTTACGAATGTGAGATAAAACAGTTCAAATGGGTAAAAAAAAAAAAGTTTAAACAAACATGAATTAACACAACGTATTCGTGATTTATAACAGTATACGTACAGGGACGTTTTATCGAGCTGATTTTTGCCATTTTGAAATGTTTTGTCTCACATTCGTAAGCCCACTACAAAAATCGATGTGTTACGGCCGTCGTCATTTCCAGTAGCGACATAATGGAGCGGGCTCCGCTTTCTTTGCTGTTTGGCTGGTTGGCCAAAAATGGTCTGCCTTTGAAAGTAGTGATACCATTCAGCCAGGGAAAGGTCGCCAAACAGTATCATGAAAACGTTACTGATGCAGCTTTATCTCCATTAACGGTGGACCCTCATCCTTTAACTTTAAGTTTTTCTTTATCTCTGCATTTTCCTTTCACATTTTCCACAATTTGAATGGGATTTATCCTCAACATGACAAAATATTAAGGCTGGACCGATATGTTAAAATCATTTTAAAACACAAAACCCCCAGTAAAATCTAACATTTTGCCTTACAGTTAACAGAGACATGTCTGCCAGTGAGGCCAGATAATTTAAGTTTATTTGGGCCCTGGCCCGAAGCGCACGTCCCACTACATCAACTGTTTTAACACTAATCAATCCAACCAATCATGCAAATGTTAACTGGTGCCAACTCTCACTATCTCACAGCACAACACCGATTAATTTAATTTCCGGATTGTCCCAATCTTAAATCGTCAAACACCTAGAGCAGATTATGTTCTATTATGCCAAAGATAATTTGGTACGACAAGAAGCACCAATAGGCCATTTTTCAATTAACAAGCTTACTTCCGGCATGGTTTTTCGATCAGCGTCTTTTGGGTCTTTACCCAAAAGATGCTGATCGAACAACCATGCTTCCGGGTCAGGCCAGGGATTAAACGAAGGAGGCAGCCATGTTACGGGAAGGAGACGGCCATGCTGGTGTTAATGACGTCATATTTACACCAGAAAAGCGCATCTATAAAATGAGACTGTTGGCTTGCTCGATAAATGGAAATTCATAAAAAGAAAAAAAACAACCTAATCTCCGTTCATTATAGTTTGCCTTTTTACTAAAGTAAATGCTTTTTTCTTCCGCTAGCAACGTAAAAAGAGAGATTTTATTTTTTAAAACTCCGTTTTGTGCAATCTTGCAAGTTCCTTACAGCAAATTGATTGGCTGTTCGGGCTGACAGCGGTCCCAATCAGTACGTTTTCACACACACAATACTACCGGAAGTCAGGAATGAACCATCTTCTCTAGTCACTCCATCTTTGTATTATGCAGCCCTATTCCGCCCCTTTATCATCAACAACAATCAATCTTTTAACAATCGGATGCCTTTAACAATTAGAAACGGCCGCGCTGTCTCGTTTTGTTTGGCTACATATTGGCTCTTGGCCCATTTTGTCACCCTGATGGTCCCTTAACTGTCATGTCCGATTCCGGTTTTTTTTTTTTTATTATTTTTTTTTGATAAACCTTGTCCAGACCGCCGTGCTACTGCACGCAAAGTGAGGTTTGGCTAGTTTTTGTAGTTTTTGCTCCGCTCCAATTATGGCCTTCTTTTAAACGGTATTTTAGTGTTTTAGAACCGCTTGTTCACTAACGATGCCAGCATGGTGAATGCCCGCTGATACGTAATGTAAGGTATTTTATTCTTTAAATTTTATACTTCTCTGAAGATGGTATCGTCTTCTGTAACGTAATTGACACCGAAATATTAGTTTCTTGTTGCCGCTGGAAAATCTACAATACCTGTCAATTTTTGCATTATGTTCTCACGATGCTTTGTACTTACATTCTTGAGTTTTTTACTTCTGTGGATCCGGCCAGTTTGGTAACCCAACTGCCCATATGCACAGTCCTCCATAAAAGGAGCTTGCTACGAAAGCAAACCATGTTTTGTTCTCAAGTGACGCGCCTTGCGGTCGCTCGCACTTTTCCTTTCGTTCTTTTTTTCAATGTTCCCTGCCTATTCAAACCACACTTGGTAAAGCATTTCGGGGAAGCTGTTTCCTTACCGGTCTCTCCCCTGCTCTGCTGTCAACGCATCAGTCTGCTTTGATGATCGCCGATGACCGTTCATTCGTTTTGTCGACCATTCGCCATCCGAGCATTCGTTCCTCGAGCATTCGTTCCTGCATTACACCTGTCTCTCGTTTGCTCGGACACGACACCTCCACTCGACGGATTCTGCCTCTTTCAGGCTGCTGTTGCTTCATCTCCTTACAAGTCATCGCCACTTCGGTCCGATCGACTTTCGTCTTCGGCTGGCCCAGGCCGATGACAGTCCATTCGTTTTGTCGACCATTCGCCATCCGAGCATTCGTTTCTCGAGCATTCGTTCCTGCATTACACCTGTCTCTCGTTTGCTCCGACACGACACCTCCACTCGACGGCTTCTGCCTGTTTCCAGCCGTTGTTGCTTCATCTCCTTACAAGTCATCGCCACTTCGGTCCGATCGACTTTCGTCTTCGGCTGGCCCAGGCCCATCCACTCTGGGCTGACCCCCCCCCCTTTCTATGCAGCGATGGACTAGTCGTACATCCGCTTGGCTGTGCTTCTTTGAAGAGCTTTCGCCATTCGTGCATTCGCCCGTAAATCGAGAGTCTGTTTGCCGTCGACTCGTCATGCCACCGTCACCCTCCACAATACGCAAGCACCCTTATCATAACGTTGTATTCCATGGGTGCTTTCGTGTTTCAACAGCTCGCACTTTTCTTTTTTCAACGGACGCCTTCACCACAGTTCCGGCTGCCGCTCCGCTCCACATTCATCGCTGGCGATCCCAAACGTCAACGACGTCACGAAATCACCCTTATCACCACGTTGTACTCCGTGGGTGCTTTCGTGTCTCAGCAACACGCACGCTTTTGACGGGCGTCTCCACCACATTCTTCAGCTTCCCTTTTGGCAGATTATCCACTCTCGCCGCCGCCGATCGACCACACGAATTCGCCATTATCACCACGTTGTACTCCATGTCATGCACACTTTGATGGACGTGTTTGTTCCATCAGACCTTTCTTCCTCCTAGGGCAGGCTCTTCTGCATCTCTCCCGGCTGCCCCTCTACATTCACCGTCGAATGACCTTAACATTTACGTCGACACAAATTCACCCTTATCACCACGTTGTACTCTGTGAGTGTTTTCATAACCTGCCTCTGACATTGCTGAGCTGGCATTCTGTTTCTTCTGCATCTGAAGTTTTCGTCCTTCCTGACACGTCTTCGTGGCCCCATTCCCGCTGTCACCCGGGAATGGCCCACACACCTTCACCGCCGCTTCATCTAACTCAAGTCCGACATGTTCTCCAGCCACAACACTGTCACTGTTTGCACCGACACTGTTCGCAGCACTGTCACTGAACCGATCAACTTCCTCGATTCTCCTGTTCAAGCCTTTGAAGCCTCGTAAACAAACTCATCGTTTCTGTTAAAATCTATCACGGCTCTCGCCTCATCCACCAGCAACGCCATCTCTGCAACTCTCCAACAAATCTGACCCACTCACCACGTTGCACTCCGAGGGTGCTTTCATGATTCCGCCTCTCACTAACCCAGTCCGTGAAGACGTCTTCATTCGCCAACTCCTCCCTTACTGCCGTTGTCTAAACATGCACCTTCGACGTTCTATGCACTTCTCACGAAAAATCCAGGACCATTCGTCACCGTATTCACCCTCGGGTTCCTAGGTTACTTCGATACGCCATCCAGAACACAACGTCTCCTTTCGCGAAATACCCTCGACTGGGAAACCAACAACGAAAGCTCCAGGAACACCCTCCGTTCATCAGGCTTCTGGGTTGACTTGAGAGGCCATCAGAAGCTTCTCGTCTCCTTTCATGCTTTTTTTTTTCTCTCACGAAAGCTACACCTCATTTCCATCTTAAAACTTTCAAATCTTCGGACCACAACCGACCGTCTTTCGTTTTACTCCACAAAAACTACTGGACCTTCACACCACCACCACATTTTTCTCCAAAATCTCGTGGCCACCCTTCTTCCTTCTTTAAACCTCTTGCGCCAAACAATTAGGCTCCAACAATATAAAAAAAAAAAAAAAAAAAAAAAAAAGAACGCACTAACACTGCATCAATAATTCGACGTGTTGTTTGGTACAGAAATACTGGAGAAGGATAGAAAATCAATGTATTTTTTTTTTTTTTTTTTTTTATTATTATTAAAGAAAGAAAGATGCCACGAAGTGAGCAAACACTTATTAGTGGCAACATTACAATACAATCCATCAATAAAATAATATACATTATTGACATATACAACATATACAATATTGACGTATGCAGTTTGAGAGGCAGCATACCACCGGGACACTACCATACATTCTGAACGCGTGGTGCACTGAAAAATATACATCTATATAATAATCCTGGAGGCCGGCTAAAAGGGAAGGCTAAAGGGAAAACCACTTCTCCCCCTCCTCGCGCCCGCATTGAAAATATACTCTCCCACTCTACCTGCATGGAAACAGGAGGCAGGCATGAGTGGTCGATCAACTCAATAAAGGTTCAATCTGACAAGTCGCCGGGCCGAACAATCACTTCTCCCCTCCTCGCGCCCACATTGCAAATGCGCTCTCCCATTCTACCTGCATGGAAACAGGAGGCAGGCATGAGTGGTCGATCAACTCAATAAAGGTTCAATCTGACAAGTCGCCGGGCCGAACAATCACTTCTCCCCTCCTCGCACCCACATTGCAAATGCGCTCTCCCATTCTACCGCTAAGAGGAGGCAGGCATGAGTGGTCGATCAAGTCGTCGGGAAGAGCGCCGGAAAAATGTTCCGGGAAAATGTCCCGGGAAATGTGTCCGTAAACTTAATTCATAACCGGCCCCGTGCATAGCATGGGCTTCCTCTATATTGCATATTATGTAAAAAAAAAAAAATAAAAAAAAACCGTCTCCTAAATTTTGCTACTACAATATACGGCAAATGAGCGATCATGTAAGAGACAACCAGATAAGGATTTCTCATCTGACGCTATTGTTTTTGTTAAAAAAAAAAAAAAAAAATGAAAGTTTCGTTAGTATACTTTACTTCTGTCCGTCCCCCTCGTTCGATTTCATTAGACTTTTACGCTTTTTAAATCTACGAACACCTTACTTTGCAGTAAATCCAGCATTAAATTGGGGGGGGGGGGTCGTACTGAACTGAGGGTACGTAAGGTTGATTACTTTAAATTCCTTTGCTCGTTTTTGGGTATTAACCAACGATAAAATAACACACGAAAATAACACACCACAATTTCATGCAGCTAGCTTTTGTTTAAGCTTTGCTGCTTAATTTTTTTCATATGCTGGATTTACTGCAAATCCAGTTTTCTTGGTACTATCAAGTTTAAAAAAAAAAAGATTACCCCCTCCACGCACGCCAGTCTTAGGGCGCGTTTATGCACCGACTCGCCTTTACATTCTCGCAGCTAGAACTCAATCGCGATGGCAAAGGTGACATTGCCATGGTAACAATGCTAAATGGATTAGCTAAATCCGACATCGTTTGAGTAAATACTTACAGTCTTATAATCCGTGCCAATAATATAAAGAATTCCTCATGACGAAACAATTTTCCCAAACGCTTCTAAACTCGCGTTATTTGCTGTTTTCGTTGCGAGGCGGCAGACATAAAACCGCCGCCATGTTGGAATTTGAGGTGATGTCTAGCTTCTAGCTGCGAGAATGCAAAAGCGAGTGGTTGCGTAAACGTGCCCATACACACAATTTCAGCGGTATTTAAGGCTAAACAAACGTTGACGCAATTCCCAGTTTCCCTCGCCGCCGTCCAAAAGTTTTTTTTTTTCTGTGTGTGGTCATAAACTGAACCTTTACCGACGAAAACAGGCCCAATTCATTTATATGTAGAGCAGATATATAAATGAATTAACACGCCGTACGTTTTAATGTTATAGATAGATACGAAATGC
>JAHWFP010007451.1:0-11396 GCA_023313725.1 Lithobius niger
AGTGTTTGCTCGCAACAAACAAAGAAATAAACTAAGCAATATCTTTTAAGTGAAAAGATATTGCTTAGTTTATTTCTTTGTTTGTTGCGAGCAAACACTGGAGAGAACTCGATGACGCTAATGCACGCTAATGCACTTCATTTTGTGATAACCCGCCTCTACGACCTAGCTAATAGTTTAATATTAGCAATATAAATAGCAGTACAGATAGTGGATATGAATCAAACGGGTTTTGGAGAGCGGTTAAATATCGGAACGGCATTGGTATTAAATCGGTATCGTGTAAGTTGGTTAAAAGTGTTATCGGTCTGCTCCTAGCTCGTTGATTAGCCACTAAACAGAAGCGTGAATCGGCACCACAGAATGGCATTCGGGCGTAATTTGAATAAAACAACAACATTCCTGCCCCCGCCTGGGGTCCATTTTCAAAGCATTAAAAATGGAAGAACATACATTCCACGGTCAATTATAGTTCCATAGTTGCAGTTATGTGATGGACGAGCTCGGGCTTCCCGTGGAATGCCTCAGCTACGTAGCGGGGTCTTCATGAGGGAAACTCCATGACCTCAAACACTTCGGTCATCGCCCAGGGTACTCAGACCGGGTACGGATCAGGCAAATGCTGCTATCTAAGTAAAACAAAGCAACCCGGTACACAAATATTTTAAACTTACCACAGTAACAAACGTGCTTGAGCAAACGATTAAACGTCAGCCATTTTACCGGAAGTACGAAATACAGAGGAAACAGACTCTTTTTAACAAGACATTTTCGCTCCTGACAGCGAGGAAAACCACAAGTTCATAAAAAACAGGACATATAAATTTAATTTTCCACAGAAATTTTCCAGTCTAGGTCACAGTAAAAACGTTAAAATCACGAAATTTAAAAGCCCAACATCAGTTCGTTGATCAGCGAGGGGCCGCCATCTTGGAACTGTTCCAAGATGGCAGCCCCTTGTCCACCAACGAAGTGTTGTTGGGCTTTTAAATTTTGTGTTTTTAACGTTTTTTTATTGTGACCAAGACGGGAAACTTTCCGTCGAAAATTAAATTTATATGTCCTGTTTTTATGAACTTGTGGTTTTTGTCGCTGTCAGGAGTGAATAATAGAGACCCTTTTTGTACTTCAAGTAATGGCAGACGTCTAATCGTTTGCTGTCGCACTTTTATTCTTATGGTAAGGTTTTTTTTAACATTCTTACACTCGGTTATACCTGTAATTTTAATGATATGTGGCCACGAAATGTACGTTCGTTCAGTTTTAATTCCTTGAAGACGGCCCCCATCCGAGGGAAGAAATATGACAGTTTTATTAAAATTCGGCCCGAAAGCCACTCCGTGGTGTCGACCCATGCTTCCTGTACAGTATTTTTCCGGCATTCGTCCAACCCTGTTGGTATTAGATTAGCCAGTTTCCTACGAGAGTCTTGGAAAGTTCTTAACACGCTTAGAAAGGATGACGGGCTTTTTGTTCCCTTGACCAATATAAGAACATATCTCACTTGTCTATTCTTATTTCGACCAAACTTTGTCAGGTGCGCTATGTTTCCGTATATATCACGGCTCCATTAGTTCAAGGTTCCCACCACAATGCTGAAATAATTTCCCCGAATTTTCTAGGTTTTTCCAGAGTAGTTGATGTCAATTTCCAGGCTTTTTGCCGTAACTTTATGAAGGAAATTTTTTGCAGCATTTTTACCAATTTTACTTTGTTTTACGGCTAACTTAATGCAGAAGAGTAGTTAATGAACTTTTAGATGTCAACACAGAAGTAAGGATACATTTAATTTTAGCACAATTATGCCTTAAAAGAAACGTGTTTAAAGTATTTAGGGCTAGGCCTAAAAAGTGTTGCGCCCTAAATTTCCCTGAATTTTCCAGTTTTTTTGCAAAAAATCGGAGAATTCTTCGAGTTTTACGAAAGTTTCAAATGTTGTTTAAATTCCCTGAGTTTTCCAGATCGGTGGGAAGCCGTAGTTGCCACTCATTAAAAACTCAAGCCTCTGGCCCACTTTTCTGTCACCGAACGACCTATGGGCTCACACCGCCGAGGCAGAAAATTCGCGAGCATCAAAACAAAATTGTTGCGTTGCAGTCCTGTAACGGAAAAAAAGTGGATACTCCCTAGAGAGTTGTGTTCCTACGAGAAAAACAGTTATCAAGAAGGTCAATGAATTCTAGCTGCCAATTCTAGCTCCCAATGAATTCTAGCTCCCCGTCTGGATTTCACTGGAGGAGCACATGGTTATGGCGCCGACGGTACTTGCATTCAAGCACCATCTTATGAATCTGGATCTGACTAGCTTCCTCAAGAGGCCCCAATTTTGTGGCAACTATTGATTTTATTTTTCTTCGCACTGGACATGCAGTCACTGCATCAATCTATTTTTACTATTTTACTGCATCAACTGTTTATTGACAATTGACCTAATCTGGTCAGGCTCTTTATCTTTTTTAGGCTAACAGTTAGTGGTTATTCAGCCCTTGTTAGTCCTGTTGCTCCTGCAACGAATATTTATTTATTTATTTATAATTCCCCACAGAGACATAAAATTAGGAACACATTTTATTTTCAATTCAATCGCTTTGAACTTTTTCAGATTTATCTCTCTACAATTCACAGCGAAGTCACTCGAAAGTTAAAAGCGCTTTTTTGTCTCTACGGCTGTTTATTTGGCGTTGGCCCAGTAACATGAAGACCTCCACACTTCCACGTGCTAAAATGTATTTTAAGGAAAACAGCGTTTTCTGGATAAGCCTATGCGCAATCTCAAAAATGTTCAATTAGGTAAGTTCCAAACATTGTAGAAGAGTTTTCTTAAATGAGTTTATCAAATGAAGAAAACATTTTTTTTTCTGAATAAGCAGCAGGAGGAGGCCCAACATGGTGCGAATACCACGGGAACACTATCTTGAATACGGTTGATTTTCTGGTCGCTCCTGACTACATGGCACGGCATGATCATATAAAAAAGGTTAGGAGGTTCCAGTGCAGAACAAATGTTTTAGCCACTTCTTTTTTCCCCAAAACTATCCGGGACTGGAATGAGCTAACAGGTGAAACTGTACAAAATCAGAACTTTATTGCTTTCAAGAAAAGCTTGGTTGCTCAGCATTCTCGTATGCAGCCACACTAATACTTAGTTTTAAGAGTTATTCACTTT
This sequence comes from Lithobius niger, assembly GCA_023313725.1. NCBI lineage: Eukaryota > Metazoa > Arthropoda > Chilopoda > Lithobiomorpha > Lithobiidae > Lithobius > Lithobius niger. Next base: position 3,167 of record JAHWFP010007451.1, read on the forward strand.
TTGTGGTAAATTTGATGTCGTTATAATGCCTTATGGTGCTACGACTATGTTAAATAAATAAAAATAAATAAATAAATAGTGCAACTATGTCCCCCTCCTCTGCAAAATAAATGTTTTAAGATTCGAATTCCCGCTGCCGTATACAATGAATTGAGAAGGGAAGAAAATTGGGGCTGTGTAGGACCGTTTTCTAATTATAATTATCATGGCAAAAATTGCATTTTGATACAAAAATTTGGTGCAGAACCAATTTAGCAAAAATCTTGAAGCCGCCCCCCATCCTTTTAGTAAGTTCAAACCGTTGGAACCAGGTAAGTTTTAGCCGATGTGAAACAAGACGCACACAAAAGGAACTTGTTCCCCAACACAGCACGATCCGCCTATTTCTAGTCTTGAAATCCAACCCATTCTTTATCGATCACAAGAACACTAAAAACCCTTACTTTCACTCCATTACGTTAAAAAACTTCCCAAATTAAGGAACGCTAGAAGCCTATCGCCCAAATTACTAACGAGAAGCAGCAAAGTGCTGGACTTTGATCTTTTAATTCAGTGCTTGCATGACAGCTTCGTGTTGGAGTTCCGCATTTGCTGAAATGCAAACCCCTTTGAGAATCCTGTCATCTCGGCTGGTTTTCCGGAAATAACCTAACTCCCCCGCAGAATTATCGACCGTTCCATCGTTACGCATACTGAGTGAGAGAGAGAGAGAGGGAGGGGGGGGGGGGCAAAATGTTGTTGCTGAAACATTAATGAACATTCTTCATATCTTGTGACAGCTAGCAACCAACCTTAACAGCAACCAGTTAAGTTTGGATAATAATAATCATACAACGAGCGAAGAGGAGGATGTCATTGTGTGGTGGTAGCTCGTAAGTGCTCCGGAGGACATTAAACGAACTTTAAGTGCCGCAGCTAACACGTCGCTTTATAGGGGCCATTGATATCGCCCTTTACTATACTTCTATTTTTCATCACTTTTCGAAGACAAACAGGATCCTTTTCTGCCGTTTATCTGTTGCCCTAGAATTCCACCGCAAGACGTGGCCGAGACCAACACGGAAAAGAAACTACAAGCCAAAACAAAGGCAATAAAACGAGGCTTTGTCTCAACATGATGATGGGCTGACATAATGACCTTGTGATTTGTTTACAAGTTTTGGCAAGGGTAGATGGGGTTGGTTCAACAAACTGCTACTAGAGGGCAACATCGGTCCCACTTGTGTTTCTTTATAATTACGCTGTGCCCTATGGAGAAACGAAAATCCTTAGCATTCTTTAGCTTGTTTCGTCTTCATCGTACACCTAAAGATTGCTTATTAAATTTTAACTAATGAAAATGGTTGGTCTAACGTGGATAGGCGTAATACAGATAAGCCTAGATAGGCCTAATAAGGATAAGCCTATATGGATAGGCCTAAAAGGGCATAATATGGATAGGGTAGGCCACTTAAATAGGCGTAATACAGATAAGCCTAAATAGGCCTAATAAGGATAAGCCTATGGATAGGCCTAAATAGGCACAATATGGATAGGGTAGGCCACTCAAATATGGATAGGCCTAAATAGGCACAATATGGATAGGGTAGGCCACTCAAATATGGATAGGCCTAAATAGGCATAATATGGATGGGTCTAACTAAACAGGCGTAATATGGATGGGCCATTCTAATATGGATAGGCCTAAATACCATTATATTATATGATTTATTGTATTACTTTAATCGTTCGTTGAGCCTTTCTATTTATTTGTATCCCTTCCCCACTCCCTACAGACATAATCATTCTCCATTGAGTGGAGGCCTATTCTGTTCTGTGACCTTAATAACGGGTTCATCAAGTCATATTTACCACAGTGAAGGAGTGGCCTACATCAATAAAGGGGTTATGTCAGTGATTTGGGGACGGATTGGGTTACCAGTTGGAATTCGGGTCATGCCACTCCGACGAAGGTTTTAAGTGCATAAAGGTGGCGTACTGTACTACGTTTTAGTGTTTGATTCTCTCTCTTTGGCTTGTTTTCTTCTTTCTTCTACAGGCCTAAGTGACAAAAATTAGCTGGATATTAACTCGCCTACCAAATTCTTGGTTTCTGGCATACAGAACAGTGACAATTACGTCCTATTATTATATATAACACTACGCTAGAGCCAGTAACTGGGATAGCTGCAAGGCGCACGAGAAGGGAAAAATAAAGGGGTGTTACTGAAGCCAGTGCTGTTAGAGCGGTTTTCTTAGGCCCAAAACGTGCGATTTTTGTCGATTTGTTGGCAGTTGCTGAAATTTTTGGAAAGTGAAGCCTTATCATTTCGGATTACAACCTCGCAGCATAGACTGTAAGGGATTGGAGAAAACAACGTTTTTTTTTAGGGCTAAGAAAACCGCTCTCAAAGCACTGTCTTGACGAACTGCCGTTGTTTTTATCTCCATTTTAATCTATTGCCCCTTGCAGCTATCTCTCCAGATGTTAGCTCGTAGCTAATATGGCATCGCTGCTCTATTGTTGACAATTTTACAACTTCATTCTTGAAATAGTCTAGTGTCGTTTTGAGAGAGACACTAGGTTGAGGCAAATGTTGAGCAACTTTAACTACACACTTATAGTGTCCGCGGCCTATCTTGAGTTCTCCGCAGAACGAACACAGATAATCGGTTGTACGTTTTCAGTAGCAGAGTGCCTTGTTGATATCCAAGATGGTTACAAAAACAATGGCGGCCATCGATTAAAGGCACCCCATCCAGGAAGACGTAGCCGCTCACAAAATACTTGCAGGACTCAAGATACACCGCGAACACAATGGCGTCACATCTCTAACGCATGGCAAGAGTATAGGTTAAAGAACAGAATAGCTCATTGAGCAAAGTTAGAACAGAGTTCGTCATCCAGTAAAATGTTAACTTTCTCAATGCCGTTCCACTTGGAACGACGTTACACACATAAACGCGATACACCTTTTGAAAATAATGAAAAAAGAGAAAATTTAGGTAATTTGTCACTTTCGGTCTCTTTTTTCCTGAGGCGGTCTTGAGAAAATAATTCGAAAAGTACCCGAAATTATTTTCGCATATAGCCCAATTGTTATTGTGTTGGCATACAGTTTGAGTTACGGCTGAGGAAACAAATTGGCGCTGACTTGTCGTCATATTGTGTTCATGGTAGCATTTTGGTTGTTCTAAATGTTCTAATAAACTCCATTCCATCAGAGTAGAAGCTGCGAACCTCTGTGATTTGAAGGTAGAAAAAATTCACTTCAGTGTATACTCACTGCAGTGACTTCACTGGCGCCAAACGAAACGATGGAGGGGAAAAGGAAAAAATAGAAACAAAGGTGGAAAAAATTTCGTACTTTTTTTTCTAATGTCATTACATCGAGGAGTGAAGTAGAGGTGTGAATCGGGTTAACTCCGTTACATTGCGTCAATTACCTTTTCCTCGGAGCGGCACAAACCGAATTTGGCTGCACCAGTCACAATTCGAGCTCGCCGAGTGTGCGGAGTAGGCCGGAAGCAGTTGCAGCAAATAAAATGCGAAACGCAACGAGACGGAAAAATCGTTAGTAATAAAACCCATTTCGCTTAACAGCCTTCCTAAACTAAAATAAATAAAACATAAAAAGAAAAAATACACTCCACTCGGCTCTTGAGGAATTCGGCTGTACCCTACCACCTTTTGGAAAGGGGGAAAGTGAGAAAACACAATAAATAAAATGTCGAGAGAGAGTCTCTTTCACCTTTTGAAAAACGCAAACTTCATTAAATCGCCGGTGAAGCAGCACGCAACAAGTAGTCAACTATTGCCTGAACTTACGACGCCTCGAGTAACGCAGGACGGGTTGCCAGGGTAGGCATGGAAAATGTAATATGCTGTCCGTCCCTGGGTCTTAAACGCGATCGATGCGTCTACAACCCACCACGTGCAACGGCTGTTTCGTCTTGTAAACGCATCCCTCTGGCAAACTCTAAAAGGGTTAAAGACGAACTAGTAACTAGTAAAGGCCAAGACAAAATTGCATCAAACCGCTTAATCCAATTCGGTTAAGCCGAGGTATCCGATTCAAAGGAAGACGCTACAAATCAAATCTGAGGGGAGTTGTTGGTTGACCAGCGACTTGATTGAAAATGACGTAAAAGGTAATGGCAGTTTTATGAGATCAGCCGTTTTATGCAATCTAAACTGTTACAGTCTGATTCCCAGCCTCTCTAGAAGATATATTAAAAAATAAATAAAACGAGCGGCTGTAGCGACTAATTAAGTCGCAACCGGTCTTCTGTACACTTCCGGGACACTTCCGCTTCATACTTCCGGTTTTTTTTAGGCCTATCGTTTAACTAATTTTTGGATGATGAATCTAATGGTGAAAACCGTTTGTTTCTATCGTGTTTGCCACCTGGTTCTGGGATGTTGCTAATTCGAATTCGACTCATTTTGGATACTGAGTGCCACGGAAGTGGAAGCTACGCGAAGCCAAGTGGGTTCGACCCACATACGAATGCGGGTTAGTTAAATCCTCTGGATTTCGTTACCGAAGTGGAACGAATTTATTCACTCTTCTTCAGTTAATACCTGTATGAAAAATAGAATTTATATCAGAAAAATCGACGCCCCTGGATTTTGTAACCAATGTGAAACGGATTTATTCACTCTTCTTCAGTTAATACTTACACAAACGATAGACCTTATTTTTAAAAAGCGCTGCTACCGTGTAAACATTATCATCACGCCCACTTCAAAATACGCGCACCTTAAACTTATTGTGTATGCATGTGCTCTATCTTCAAGAAGCACAAGTCCGAGGCGAGTTTTCGCAGAATTTCTGCTGTTTATAAGCAAAATACGAAACAGAGAGACGCACGAAGGAAAAGGAAAAGAAAAAGGAAGAAAAATCGGCACTTCCTCTGTGTTATTGATCACGCCGGGCGCCACACGACAACTTGCGCATGCGCGGAATCGACTTCCAGTCATTTTCTGTTTTTGCCTCGCGGATGAATACGCAATGCACGTGATTCATATTTAAAAAGCTGGCTAAGATACGAAAATTGAATGGAAATAGGCAGAAGTGCAAGGACAAAATGGTGAATTTCAACAAAAAAATATACAGAAAAGAAAATTGGGGATAAAAATTCGTTGGATGCGTGGAAGCGAGGAATGTTAGGGCTCGAAACAGGTGAATATATAAAAAAAAAAAAAGATAAATCCTTTGGGATGTTTTCTAGAGCTCCAAAAAAAAAGATTCAGTTGCACCTTGGGCGGAGGTTTGACGTTGTGACGTCACGGTTTGTTTCTTAGCAACTGACATTGTTTTTCACATTAAACTTAGATATGCAATGCAGAATGCGCAAATCGTTTTTGTGGTGCAAGGGCAGCGTTTCCAGATGCGTGAAAGCATAAGCCCCAGAAATCCGGCGCTGCCAGCCCTAGAAAACCCCTAAAAATAAATTTGCAATGTCCCTCGGTGAAAAAAAAACAAAACAATTTCTCACAGAAATAATCCCAAAAATTAACACAAATAAATATAAATACGTCAATAGACCCGGTCTTTACAAACGTTACTCGAATTTGTTTACGTCGGCCGATTCCGATATTGAGCTGCCGATACGAACGTCCGATTGTATTTCCAAATCTCAACAATGATTGTAATAATCAAGACGAAGACTTTGTACTTGATACACAATTTGATATCATATCAAAAACGAAAACTGGTAAAAGAGACCGCCAAGTTCCGAATGGTTCGGCTCTTCAAAGGAGTGATATCAACACACCAAAATATGGGCCAAGTTAATCGCACCGACTAATACTTTGGACGTTAAATGAAAACTTGAACATTGCTACCGAAATGCCCCATTTAACCTTCGAACTATTTGTCGGTGCGATTAACTTGGCGCATGTTTTGTGTGTTGATATCACTCCTTTGAAGGGCCGAACCATTCGGAACTTGGCGGCCTCTTTTACCAGTTTTTGTTTTTAATATGATCGAATTACTCAAGACGAAGACTTTGTATTTGATTATCATCTTTTGTTTTCAACAATGAAATACTGTTCTGTTTGACGTTTTGTGAGCAATCTCTTGTCCCCACGTGCTGGACGAATCAACCAGGACGGTCAACAATCGTTAAATAAATGCAGATGCAAACCTATTTACGTTGCCTTTTGGACTTATTATGTCAGACTGCCTGAGCAGGGAATCGAACCCACGACCTTTGAAACCAAAGGCCGAAGTCCTACCGCTGAGCCACGCTGACACGGCTTGCTGGACGAATGTTTGGCTTGAATTTTTAGCTTTTAACTTCCCTTCCCTCCTGATCCTCCCGACCGACCCACTCCCGTATCAATCGCCATTTTCGGATGCCTTTTTAGGCCTTTCATTTACAACATATTTAGAACATTTTCCCCTACCCCCTTGCCCCAACTTACATAACATCAACCCATATTTAAGCAATGCAAGCGTGAGCTGCATACTGACCCTTCTATATCACGCGACATGGCTGTTTGCTGTGATGTGCATATCACGTGACTGGGCTAGTCCAATCAGACGGCCAAACAGCCGTTGTTCTCGTTCGTCATTGGCTAACTCATGGTGACGTCACGGCAAACAGCCATTGCGCATGGTTTAAGGCAACCATTTTCAATTTATTACCATTTAAACTTAAATTCTGTTCATTTCGCTTTTCCAAATCCTAAACAAGCCGAACCTTCCTTCCTCTTACAGTCTTTTTTGTCCCGAACCCGTAATTCAGGCGAGCCAGTAAATCCACCGTGATCTGAACCAGTTTTTGGGCAACATCATTTCATCATAGGTTATAGAAGCTTTCAACGTTAGGATTTGTATCGAAATTTCATCCCACTTTTGGCAGTGCTGATTTTCTCGATTTCTCAAAAGACCGGAATTCTGTCCTCACAGTTCATTTGACTCATCGAACCGACTCGGACAAGTGTAAGTGGCATGCCCTTCTTGATCAAAACCACACTCGTGGTTAAACTCAACTATTATTATTATTATGGTTTGATGGTGTTCGTGAAAACAAATTTTGATTTAACTTACAATAAAATAGATCAGGAAGAAAATTCCATTCTTGAGATTGAAATACATGATAAAATCAATAAAATCCAAGATATGCAAATTGTGGTCATACATAGAAAACCAACATCAAATAAAAACGTTTTTTCAAAATTTTTACAAGAGATATTAGAGAAAAATGGAGAAACTAGTATATGAATATGATATGAATATCGACATACTTGAAAAAAGTGAAGACTGTGAAGATAATCATGACCAACTAGCTATAGATTACTATGAAAACATATTAGCAGAATTAGGATTAAACTGCAAGATAAACTCACCAACTGGAGAAGAGATTGTTTTAAAAAATGGGGAAAATTATCTTCAGAAATCGTGTATCGATCATATATATGTAATAAGTAAAATTGGTAAATCAAGAGTGGAGTTTTGACAGAGAAAGTTGCAGATCATTATTGGACAATGAGTTGGATATGGAATCAAAAAAAGGATAAAAATAACAAAACAATTAAAAATGAAGTTAAAGAAGAATTATTGCAAACGATAAATAATAATCAAATTGAAAAAGAATTAAATCAAATAAATTGGAATTTTTTTAAACGCTACTGATGACCCAGAAATAATTTATAACGAAATTATAAAAAAATTAATGAATTTATCAAAATAATACCACAAAACAAAAGAAAAAATATGTAAACAAAAATAAACAAAGTAGAAAAGAATGGATTACAGACGAATTTAAATCGTATAAATAGAAAGAATAAAACGTGGACTGAACTAAAAACTCTGAGAACTAAAAATGAAGAGTTACTAGTAAAATATAGAATGGAAAAAAAAACTTATCGATAAAAAAATTAAAGAATGCAAAAAACAATTCTTTCAAAATAAGATAAATATATTACAAAACAGTAAGAAATCGATATGGGAAGTAGTAGATGAGCTGACTGGGAAGAATGAAAAAAAAAATTGACGATGAGATTGTAAACACTTTCAATGATAAAAATTTAGATTGTATTGTAAATGAATTTAACAAAAAACTTTTCGACCCAAGTAATGGAAATAAGAACTATAAATAAAGATGAACATGACATATATTAATAAACAAAAACGGAACGTTAAATGTTTAGAGTAAGGATCTAAAAGTCATAACCTAGAAGGAACACGGACAAGCTTTGACAGTCAGGGTCTAGGTGTAAAATTTTGTCAGTAAGAGG
>JAHWFP010007451.1:13202-71284 GCA_023313725.1 Lithobius niger
CCCCCCCCCTCCCCGTTCCAATTTGGAACGTTCTGGCGCTCCCCTCTGATAATGCGACCACGCACACCAGTCTATATCCGCCACTGGTTGTGGTAATTTAGATTTCCACTGAGGCTATTTTTCCTGCATCTCTTAGGGCAATCCGTCGTCGCAGTCTGTCTTGGTCTTCCAAATATCCTGTAAAAGTCGTTTGGCTGGGACTACAAAGGGGTTGAGAGAGCCAAATGGGTTGAAGATGCTCGCAGAAATCTTCAAAACACTTCGCTTTGTGCTCAAGTAAGGTTGAAGTACTGAACTTTAACTCATCAGTTTCTAAAACCCACTGAACTCCAAGGACCTTCAGCTCCCTTTGACTGGTGTCAAATTCTGCTCATCATCGGTTCTTGCTGCTTCCTTCCACTGTTGTGTCAGTTCTACAGAATTAGTGCTCCATTTTTGCAGGTGCATATTAGCGCCTTTCGTTATTGTTTGAGCCTATCCTCGCATGCAGAAACCTTGAATGACACAGTCACATATCAGTATTAAATCATCCATGCAGTAACTGTCAGCCGTCACCCTTGTCAATTTTGGATTTATCCACTCAAAACTCTTTAAGATGATGTCGGATCACAGCCGCCATAAGGAACGGGCTTGACGAGGCACCAAACAATACGCCGGTCATTCGATAAATACAAGTACACCTATCTTTACCTGCAGTAGCACCTACTGGAATCAAACTGAAGAATGCTGCATTGTGATCCCCCAAGAATGCCTTCTCAATGTCTCCAATGAGGACTATTTCTGAAATCTCAATAATATCTTGAGGATGTCTTGAGTAGTCATTGAGTGACAAGCTTTTAAGCTGAGGGGCATCAAAAACTACCCTCAATCTTTCTGTCCTCATTTATTAAGGCATGGTGTTGCAAATAGTAGAGTGGTTTAACTCCGTACATCTCTTCAGTTACTAACTCAGCATGACCATTATTTAGGTACTCTCTCATAGCTTTCTATCTGCTTTCAATCGTTTCATCAGCCATTTGAAGCCTTCGTGAGCTACCTCGCAATTTGGGTCCAAGTCGAGCCAGTTCTCCCTCCAGGGTAATCTAACTTCATATCGGTCATCAATTAGTTTAATTGTCTCAGTAAAATAACGAATAACTTCATTCCCAGTGTCGTCCTTAGATTCCGACTCGTGTATCCCCATGCTATCTACCTGCCAAAACTGATGTAGGATGTATGAATTTTCTTCCGCTTGAATTTCTTCTACGTGAAGATCTTGCTGAAAACTCTCCTGGTCACATGATTCACACAGCCCGCGAATCATCCATCCCAAACAACTTTCAACTGCAACAAGTGAGTCAGTAAACCAGTGTGTTATTCCAGTGACTATTCGCCAGTAAATTTCTGCTCCAACAAGAATGTCAATCGCTTTGAATTCATCAGTGTCCGTCTTCATATAAGTCAGAAAGCTGAATCTCAACTGATTGCAAGCAATGACGCCACCCGATCACTGGGAAGGACTTGAGAGTAAAGGCAAATCTCTTCGGACTTTAGAGCTTCAATTACAAAGTTATGCCCGCTGACACTGCTTTTCCAAATTAGTCGTACTCGCTTGAAATTCAGGCTCCATTTTCCTTTCCAACATTCTGCAGTCCTAAGCATTGAGACACGGAAGTACGAATGAATGTAGGCTGACTTCCATTGTCAACAGATATCTGACCTTTGAATTCCCATCTGGCCCAGGAACCAGTGCTGAAGTTCTTTGCAACAGTATTGCTCGCTTCTCATTGCGGACTACGTTTAACACACCAGGTGTTGACGCAGTTGGACTCACGGTCTTTTCAGTCTTTCTAATAGGTTGAGACAGATGAACTACTTGATTTGTTGTCACTCCCATACCATGCACAGTAAGTCATGATGTCGCCTGCCGCAGCTGCTACAATTTTTCTTAGCACTTCTGCACTGCGAAGCAAAATGACGAGCTCCTAAACAGGAAAAACAGCGTCTTAGCCTCGAATAATATTTCTTCGATTAAAGTGTTTTACTTGACTTTGATTTTTAGCCGTATTTTTTATTGCTTGATAACGACGCGGGGATTGATTCGAAACGTCGCAAATTGTTTATTTTACGTGGACTGTACTGTCTTTCCTATTATAATCGTTACGTCTTAGTGATTAAACTTTTTCAATCCATGACCGTACATAGGTACGGTCAATCAAGAAATTAGATTGCCAGTCCAGTATCACACCTCAGAAACTTAAAAGATTAAGCCTGAATAATAATTTGCTGTGCACAGCAGACTTAAAAAAAAGCCTTGGAAAAATAGACGAGGACTGTACCAACAGGAATACCAGCATCCACAGTCGTCTAATTGACAAAAATTGTAGACAGGTTGACCTCCCTGGGACAAAACCAAATTGGTCATCGTAAAGCAAGGCACACTCATGAATAAATGAATGCATCTACGAAGGTACCAAACGCTCCATTGTCTTATGGGGTGCACATGTTAGTGAGACGGATCTGTAATTCTGTGGGTATGAGGCATCACCCTTTTTGTAAATTCGGTAATAATAGCCTGCTTGCAATCACGAGGAGTGTTTACAGAAACTCGAAAAATTCTCGTCAAAGGAAAACAAATATCATGCTTAATTTCCTTATAGAAAACAGCTGAGGGGAAGCCGTCTGGACCTATGCTACGACTATGACTAGGCCATTAATGCTTCCAGAACAGGTCGCGTATCAATGGCTGGGATCTCACAACAGAACTCAGGAGTTGAAGCAAAGTCTGGAATTATATGAGTGCCAACTTAACAATAGAGTTGCTTACGAAAAAGAATTAGACCTCTTCCAATTAGAAGTAAGGTCGCCACATTTACAAGCAGTGGCAGCAACCTGTTTTTGCCCATCTTCTTCTTTTTTTTTTTTACAAATCTGAATAAAAATTCCACAGTTCCTTCAGCAATAACACGTCTCTCAGTATCCCACTCACATTCATGAACCTGATGTGAGTAGAGTAACTGACATGACGTGTAAAGCCGCTTATTTTGGCTGTTAGGCTGTTTTATGAATTTTTTCCACAACCTAAGGTTGTTTGTGTCTGAAAGTAATTAACGATTTAGGGGTTTAAGATGCTTTGTACTGATAGGGAAATTGCTTTAACGATATAAACCAGACTAAAGATGTTTTGGGGACGAAAAAACATAACTGGATTGCGTTAATAACCAGAACGCCCAAGAACATTCTCCTCATCTGGTCTGTATCTTCTACGTCACTGAAAGTGGCACATCAATTAAAGTCATTTAGATTGGCACATAATTTAGCAGCGTCTACTTGTTTGCATGGTGTTTGGCCATGGCTGTTTGCTGTGACGTGCATATCACATGACTGGGCTAGTCCAATCAGACTGCCAAACAGCCGTTCTTCTCGTTCGTCATTGGCTAACTCATGGTGACGTCACAGCAAACAGCCATTGCGCATGGTTTAGATGTAGCACCAAGAGAATGAATACGAAAACATACTCTGTTATGGACACACATGCAGAAATGATCAAGAACGGTAACCCTATAGGCGATCATTAGAGTCATTTGCGGTCTTCATCCATTACAAAAATGACAAATTTGAGGAAGACATTTTATTCTGAAGCTTATTCATAATCGGTTTGTATTTTGATGAAAGGTTTACAAGTTACAAGCTAAAAACAGTTTTAGCGAACATTTATGCCTCCATCTTGGATTTTAACAAACTTGAATAGAAACTTTTAAAAAAGAAATTTGATTCTGGATGTTACAAGCATGTTTCAATCTGATAAACGGCTAGCCTACAGGTTGCAACCCCAAAAATAATTTTTGGAGTAAATTTTGGATGTTATTTTGTATTTTCATAAAACTAGAATGGGACTTTCCTTGAAGAAAATGTAATGCTGAATATTATTCTTAACGGGTTCGTGTTTCATCCGATGAACGGTTTTTAGAAGTTCCAAAACAGAAAACAGTTTATTGACGCAATTTTTGGCAGCCATCTTGGATTTCACAAATCTTGAATAGGACCTTGCCAGACAGACTGACGGACCAAAAGGTCAAGTCATCGAGTTGAAAACATAATTATGTTGATATGATATCGTCGTGCCTCGGAATGAATACGGGCTGATCCAAAGGAGGGCTATAGCCCCTCCGAGGCCACGGATAAACACGGAAAAGTTACCGACGTTTTTGAAAAAACGCGGTTAAATTAAAAAAAAAAAAAATACACGAAAACGTAGAAAAATCGTCTTGCGGGCCCCTCTTGGTTAGCATGACCGTCTCATGTGCCAGAGGTCCCGGGGTCGAGTCCGACCTCAGCCACCACTGGCATTTTCGGGATGAGAAGGGCCCCCGTGCTCATGTCGATTGTGGCATGTAAAAGAACCTAATAATTTCCGATGGGATTTACCTAGCAAAATTGTCCCTCTCTCCTTTTGGCACAATGGCTTCGGCTGGGAGCGCGTCAAAAGCTAACGTCTCTGAGACTTCTTTCTGGGTCCAAGGCAAGTCCGCCCTGAGCCACCCCCCCCCCCTCATCCCAAGGAAGGGTGACGAGGGGTATGCGGCCCCCTCCAAGGCAAATAAACACGGAAAAAATGCCGACATTTTTGAAAAAAATACGGTTAAATTACGGAAAACAATGCACGAAAACGTAGAAAAATCATCATGCGGCACCATCCAAGACTTCGTTCTTGATCCACCCTTGGATATGTCTGAGAAGACAAGTCGAGATGTGGCGCCTCACGACATTTACAATGAAGCTCATGGCAAAAAAAAAAAATGAACGATGTAACGTAAGCCCAAGCTACTAAAACATTGTGTGACGATGGGGTAGAGAGGAGGCTTATTGTATTTAATAGGCGGGAACGTTTGCTGGTCAGTGCAAAACTGCAAAATCCACGCACTGTATAATGTGAGGACAACTGGCGTTACGGCAAATTTCTGGGAGCTATATGCTTGATGGCAATTAGGAAAGACTCACAGCATTGCCGTGGATGCCGTGAGCTCTCGCGAGTCCTTTCCTTGAAGTCTCCTGATGCCTTTCACCTCCTCGTGTTGTTGGTTCTCACTTGTACACCCTATCGGTCTATTTACAAACTCTTTGAACTGCAGAATTGATATTGTTAATATTCTAAAGTATCGATTTTGAATAAACTCCACGCCGTTGGTCGAGTTGATCGTATCGAGGAATCTAATTTCCTCGTTCTCTTCAACCTTAGTGAATACGATCTATCAGTTTTACGCAATTTTGTATAAATTCACTCAATTTTCTATGTCGTGAACGATGCGTGTTTACTTCTGATCGATTTTTGACGGAGGGATGGAGAAGGATGTCATCATAATCGATTGTTTGCGCCCACCCAGATTTCCACGAATTCGATAGACGTCATTTCTCTTTTATCAAATCAATATTGTAAGGAAAGTTCAGACAAAAAAATCTTCAACTTCATGTAATTTTGGGTCATTGTTTACTTGTGATTTCTTTTGTGCTTCAGGCTTTTTCCCAGTGAGGAAGGAAAAAACGTAATTTAATCTTACAGAACACGTATACAGAACACGTATACAGAACACGTATACGGAGGTGTGCATAGAATAGTTGAGGGGGGGGGGGGCGGGGAATCGAGGTTTTTTGGGCAAAAAAAGGTTGAAAAAATCACATTTTAAGTTTTCGTTCATGACGAATAAGATTTAAAAAAAAAAATTCCTTTTTTTTTTAGGTTTCCTGCATTTTCAAATTTAATTAATTAATTAAAATTAAATTATTTACATTTAAAAAAAAAGGGAAACAAAGGTCAAAAAGCGAAAGAGCAGTTTTATTAAAGTTGCATTTTCCTTTACAACGAGATTCACTCCAACAGCGCCACAAGATGACCTGATTCATGCAAGCCTTCAGCCACCAAAAATTCAACAAATTTTCATTTTCCAACAATCTATTCTGGCCGGCTGTAAAGCACTGTAACACAATTGGAATATTCCGCTACAAATCAAGGTATTAACAATCGCCAATATCATGTTGCAAATAGCTTGTATCATTCAATCACACCATTTTTGTAGCACACATGCCATCCTACCTCAGCCAAGTTCCTCCGCTGTGTCTTATCTTCGCCGGGTCCTTCGACCCATTAGCACCTCCCCTCCCCCACTCCTTCCCATTTTGGCCAACTTAACCCTAAATTAACCCTAACCCAACTATTCTGACCCCAACTTCAGCTAGGCCTAATCCAACCCTAACGTTCGAAAATATCCCCCCACTGGAGAACCGACAGCCTGGCCTAGCTTAATTTACCCCTTTCATTCAAACCTAACCTAATTTCAAGACTAGTTTCACCCTTTCCAACTATCTCACTTATTTAATTCTAACTTGGCTTATGTCGTCCAGCTATAGCGTTTAAGACAGGTGAGCACTTGTAATAAAAAACTCCAACAACTGAACCGTGTCTGGATTGAGTCACTTTAACCATCTTGCCTTTAGATTTAAACTTGAGATTTCTCCGAATTTCCCCGACCCCAACCTGCATGGAGGCCACTGAAATCCCCCCTTTAAGGATTTCGTCCCCCATTCAATTTTCCCGCCTCAACCAAACGGCAGTTTTCCTTCCACGAACCCCTCCGAAGTAATGCCCGAAAGAGCATGGCTGTGACATTCAGATACAAAGTGTTACCGCTCCCTGCTGACTAAATGCAGCACTACCCAGCCATAGCTCCCATGCGCTTGCTAAGCTAATTTTATATAAAGTTCCTTACGTGAAGTACAATCACCAAACCTTTAACAACACTATGTGGGACAATTAAACCTTTCCATTGACTGAAGGATGAAATATTACGCTTTCTTTCCACAGTAGAATTCAGTTGTCGAGTGGACGGCGTGAAGGCAACTCCTGACAAGGCACGAACTCACAAAACCTCAAAAGGACAGAGTTTAAATTTTCAGCATGCATTTATTTGCACCTTGTTCACCTAAAAATAATTATTGTATAATGAGAAAGATGAAGGATCAAGACCCCCAAATCCCAAATCCCGATATACTTACAAAATAACATAAACAAAAAGGTAAAAATGCAAAGTGAGACAAGCCCCAACACTTGTCGACAAACGGCAGCCATGTTGGAAAGTGACGATTAATAAAATAAAAAAAAAACTATACCACGCGCCAAGGCTGTTTGCCGTGACGCGCGTATCACGTGACTGGGCTAGTCCATCCAAACGACCAAAGATCTGCTGTTCTCGTTCGTCAGTGGCTAACTCGCGATGACATCACGGTAAACAGCCATGGCTCGTGGTATAGTTTCGTGTAAAACAAGGCTCACAACTGACAAATCAAGGACAATTTTAATTTTCGGCACGTGAATCCATGTCTTGTTCACACAAAAATTATGACAAAATACCAAAAAACGAGGAGATGAAAGAGTGTTGTCCTGTACTAGTCAACCTGTATCATATGACTGACTGACACACGCCAACACTCTTTTATCTCCTCGGGTTTTTTTGTTGTTGGTGTTTTTATCATCATTTTTGTGTGAACAAGACATAAATTCTTATGCCGAAAATTAAAATTCTGCTTGATTTGTGTCAATTGTGGGCATTGTTTCATCAGGAAACAACTTCTTTTTTAACCAAAACCAACGAGTAAGAATCCGAGATTTTTAAGTTCACTGCTAACATGTCGTGTAAATGCTAAGTAAAACTCGAAAAACTTGTAACACTCGAGTTTTCGCACAATGGGTCGAGTACCGTAATTATTTGGAAACCTTACTTTTCACGCTCTTGATTTAGCGGCGCCTGTTCACCAATGGGATAGCGCTGCCCATTTTCTAAACACAGCATCCACGTTTCCGATTCTCTGTCATTCAATAGGTTGATGTGGGTCACGTGATCTTGTTTTAGTTATGAAAGTTACTAAAAAGAATTATTAAAACGTGTCAAAACGCTACTTACAGCAAAAGTGAAGGCCAAGGCACTACTGCGAGATGAGAACGCAACTAGAAAACCTGATTTTTCGACCAGAACGCTAGCGAACGGAAATTATCTCTGGCCGGACAAGTTTTTGGTTGCGATTTCTGATGGTATATGTTTATCCGCTGCGAGCGCGGGGCAGTGCGAGTGAGGCACGTAATTTGGGGAAAAAATGCCATCATTTTATTATTTTATTTTTATTTTCTAATATTTATTTTCTGTGTTTTTTTTCCGTAAAATCTGCGAATTAGGGTAAATCAAGGGGCTGCTTATGCAATGATGGTCAATTTTTTTCTAAATTACATGCCTCGCTCCCCCTACCGTGCTCGCTGCGGCGAAACACATACCATTTGAAATCGCAACCAAAAACTTGTCCGGCCAGAGATAATTTCCGTTTAGTAATGTTCTGGTCGAAATCAGGTTATCTTGTTACGCTCTCACCTCGCTGTATGGCGTCGGCCTCGTTATGGCTGTGAGTAGCGTTTTAACATGTTTTTAATAATTCTTTTTAAAAATAAATGTTTGCATGTTATCGTTACGATATTGTGTATCGTAACGACGAAGGATTCGACAGGTATATAGAGCAGTGACATTTGCCGCCATATTGGCACCAGATTGGCATCAGTATGGGTTTTGGAAGGCATAACTACAAGGTGCACTACATAAAAATGGAGGAAAAAACAACGGAACGGCGGATTTCTTAGGCTTAAAATAACGTTGTTTTCACCAACAAAAAAAATCGCGCGTTTTAGGTCTAAGAAATCACTCTTCACAGCATCGGCTTCAGTATGACGCCCTTCTGTTTCTCTCTGCAGTGCCCCTTGCAGATAACCCATTAAGGCTCCAGCATAGAGTTATATACAATAATACTACGTCGTGTCACTACTCTATACGTGAAAAATCGACAGAGTGAAAAGTAAGGATTCCAAATAATTACCCCGAGTCGAGCTTCAGCCCAACTCAGAACTCGAGTGGAATTTTTCGAGTTTCACACACACATTCCTAAGTTCGTTGCATCTTTAACTGCACTGTTTCCTTCCCCCCCCCTTCCTCCCCCTCACCTTTAACACCGGACCACACAATATAAAACTTCGCCAAGAATTTCCAGGTTATCTCTCACTTCTTGTTGGAGTAAAAAACTTTCTTTCCTTCCGAATTTTTATGTCCCATCTTGGACGGTTTATACTCCAAGCGGCTTGACGTATGTTTGGCACTTGGCCGTCGTGCGCGATTACTCACGACTGGCGAAGCAAAATTCAGAGCCCCCTAGTGGCAAGAACAGGAAGATCCCTGCACAAAGATTGGAGCCTACGACACCAGACGTGTGGCTCGATCAGCAAAGATTAACAAAGGTTCTTTTTTGGCTTTAATGAATTTGGAAATCCACCTAGACTGAACAATGCGGAGTAACTCAAAAAAAAAAAAAAAAAAAAGGAATACAAATGCCGGGACCAAATTACGTCCACCCACAATTAATTCGAAAACAAAAACGAAGGCATTCGATGCTTTTAAGGTAAGGTTTAACTGATCCGAAGTCAAAACAGCAATGCAATACAAATAAACTTTCCCTTAAGGTTTCAGAAACGTTTAAAAACTAATCGTCTAAATGTGCATAGCACAGCTCTACAGGTAATGGAGGTTTCGGGCGTTTCCTTGAAAATCTGGAAATGTCCTGGAAACTAATAATAAAATTCCTTGCCTGAAAAAGTGGTTGAAAATCTTGAAAAATTAGGTATCATCAGTAGAGTGATGAAAAGAAAGTAACGACGTGACTGAAGAACACTGAAAAATTTAGTCAAGAATGTAGTCAAGTGTGTAGGTAAGGAGTTAAAGAAGCTGGCCGTAAGAATTAAACTTGCCTTGTGAAAATACACTAATCTGACAAAGATAGAAAAGGCAACTGCCCCGAATGGGATTCGAATCGCCGACCGCTTTCCGTAAGCAGGACGTCCTTGATTCGATAGTCGGAGCAGTTGCGGTTTCTTAGTTATTGTTGATTGTGCTAACAGTCACGTTGCTATTTTGTTTTGCGTGGAAGTCTTGACAAATTGTTAAAATGCTGTTGTTGAGTAACAGTGCTTAAAGATATAGATCAATTTCTCGTCGTGTACAATCTGTCTAAATGTGGGCATTTCGCTTCGAAAATGGCATCACTGCCAGAATAATACCGTTTTCAGGACATTAAAAAAGAAATCCGAAAAACAAGCGGTTGCAGCGCTATACCTAGTCGCAACCGATCTTCTGTACACTTCCGCAACTTTCGGCGCACTTCCACTCCGCATTTCCGGTTGTTGTTTTTTTTTTTACATTCGTTTTAACTAATTTTTGGACGCTGAATCTATTGGTGAAAACCGTTTGTCTCTATCTGGTACAGTTCCATAGATAATGAGCTCACTTGTCGGCCATTTCCGGTCACTTGTCGGACACTACGCTTTGTACTTCGGTTTTCTTTTAAGTAGTATTTTAAACTAATGTTTGGACGCTGTACAACAGTTTGGCAACAGTTTGTCTCTACCTCCTGGTATCGCTCTGGAGTTGAAAAAATCAACGAAAGGACGGACAGACGGATGGACAAAGTCCCAGTCCTTCCCAGTCGTTACGGCCATACAGAAGACTAAAAAAAAAACAGAAGACGACTCACTGAATACTGTTTAGTGGTACTGAAGACGAAGCCCAACGGAAATCATTATAGTGATTTTTTTAAAGGTTTTAGCCTCCCTGTCCTCTATATCAGTGGTTCCCAACCTTTTTCAAACCGCGACCCCCCACCAAAAAAAAAATTTTCCGCGACCCCACCCCGAAAGTAAATTCCTTCGTCCGTCGGTTTCACAGCTAGGAGGTCTGCGGGAGCGTTGTAAGCTCCCCCAGCGAAGTCCCCCGGGAAGCCAACGCTTTTTCTGCATTTTAAACATTTTAAACGTAAAAAAAAAGCCCTCGTATTTTATAGAATTATACAATATACATTATAATGTTCACGAATGTTTGGCTCAATATCACTGAAAAGATTTTTAAAAAACGAGTAAAATAATTTTTTTTCCAGCTTGTATCGCGACCTCCGGGAGGGCGCCCGCGACCCCATTTGGGGTCCCGACCCATAGGTTGAAAACCACTGCTCTATATAGCTAAATCAACGTCCGTGCGCGTGATTGAAATGCGACCACTGACATGTTGCGTTGGCTGGCTAGCTTTGCGCATGTTTCAAACGTCACGGCTATCGTGTACTTTTTTCCCTATATTTTTTAAAATTGTTAATTCGGTTTTTCTTTTTTCCCCACGAGCGGAGCATACTCTGGCCCGAGCATTTTATAATTTCATTTTGCTTGGCAGTTGCTGTACGTTAACGACAGACGGCAATCCTAGCTTTACATTGTATTTTATTACGTATTAAGAATTGTTTTTCGGAATAGACAGCGGTGGGTACGTAGCATCCAAAAGAAGTCAAAAACTGCAAACAATTTTGTTCCTTTTCGAGTTCTGCTTTAGGTCAGGATAGTGTTGCGTTTCAAATCTGGTTTTCTGAGCAAACAGAAATTGAGGAGTTCCCTGGAAAAAAGGCATAAAGTCACTTGTGCCCTTTTTTCACCTCCTAAAAAATCTGATAGAGCACCTCCCAGTCTATGGAATAAGGGCACAAACGGTAGGAAGTCGACCAACAGAAGCGCTTTACAAGTATTTTTTTTTTATTTAACGCTGGATGTCGCCGCGAGATAGCACTGCTTTTCAACATGGCCGCCGCCAGTGCCACTGACGATTTTTCCACTAATTTTCTATTTACCTATTTTCCTGAACATATCTGCTACAAAAATATGTTTTAAAAAGGAACATGAATATAATTATATCCTATCAGGAAATGCTAACTTTCAAAGATCTAAAACATAAAATACTAGTTCTCAGTTGTTTGCCCTTTTCTCAAAACATTTTTTTTTCATTAGTGCCCTTTTTCCAGGGAACTCTTCAATTGTGGTACGGTTCAAACCGGATTTAATTCGTTCAAACCCGGTTTTCAATTATTGTTTTCTTTTTTTTTATTTGTCTAATTCAATGACTGACTATAAGGAAATGCTGTTTTGAAGAAATAGCATACTAATTTTCTTAGAAAATTTAAAATGTAGGCATAATTAAACTTGACATTTCAATTATTATTAACTATTAATACTTTAATCAGAAAACAAAAAAAAAAGAACTCGTTTGACGTTTAAGGTAAAGAGTGCATAGGACCAACGTGGTATCTCAGAGTACAAAGAATTAGGGAAAAAAAACTAACTCGTTTGAAGTTTATGGTATGGTTTAACTGAGCCGAAGTTTAAACAGGAAAGGGAACATGAATCAACTTTCCTGCTAAGTTTCAGATACTGCAATGTTGCTGTACTGTTTAGTCCACAGGAAACCTTAAAGCTGCATTCAAATCAGCCTTTTCTTCCCCTTTTGTAATGTGCAGTGTTTTTTTGGTTTATTTATTTATTTATTTATTTTTCGCGGTTGCAATGGTTTAAAATCGATTTACGTGTCTAATGGTTGAATACAGGAGCAAGCTTTCACGTGGACTAAACAGAACAACAATATGGCGAAATCTGCAACTTTACAGCAAAGTTTATGGGTGTTCCTTTCATTTTTTTGACTTCGGTGGAGTTAAGCCTTACCTTAAACATAAAACGAGTTCGTTTTTGTTTTTTAATTCGTGATACTTTGCCGTATCATATTGCCGTACTCCTTGTTAAGAAGTATACGACGCTAAACTAATGTAGACGACGATATAAAAAAAAAAACACTCTTCCTTTTAGTCTTCAGTACAGCCGAAAAGGCTGGGAAGACTACAGCAACGACATTGTCCGTTCGTCGCGTTGTCAGCGGTAGCCAAGTTGACTATAAAAAACACGGCAAATTAAAACATCATGGCATTTTTATAACATCGTGGCATCATTATAACATCGCGACTTTCTCGATGTAACTCAATGAAATAAGAACAAATGATCGTCGCATTGAACCATACAGGAAGACACGCGACCATGCTGCGTAAAAAACAAAAGGATTTCGCTAACGACACACATTAACTTCATTAAACAAACTCTCGACACCATGTTGCGTGAATGAATAGGCCTAGTCTCGAACCCAATTCTCTATTAGCTGCTACTTACGAAATTAACACAGCGCGTACAAATTAAGCCTAAAAGCGGAAATTTAGGTCTAAAATCAAGTTGCCACGGCAACATCAAATTTCCACAACGTGTTGCATAAACGAATAAGCCTACGCTCGAACCCAGTTCTCTGTTATTGCTACTTACGAAATTAAAACGGCAGGCAACAATTAGGCCTAAATCCTTACAATTACGTCTAAAATCTAAAAATAGACTAAAAGTTAACACATTTGTAACCGGCAATTGTGATGGTTAATACTTCTAGATTATTTAATAAAGAACTGTGTAACAGCGCGTGATGGCGACGCGCTTCTCAACGTTTCGTTCGTTTAGTGGCTGAAGTGTACAGAAGACCAGTTGCGACAAGGTAGTCGCTGCAGCCGATTGTTTATGTCTTCGCATACTAGTAATAGTTGGATACCCTTCATAGTAACACTGGAGCAGATTTTACCACTGGTGGAACCGTCAATGTTAACTTGCTAGGAAGAGTGCTGCTTGTTCAGCGAATCGCAACTCGATGGCACTGGGGATTTCAATTGTTATTTTCTGATCTAAATATTTATCAATAAATGAATAACCACAACGACGCTAACCGATAAACAAACTTCGAAGAAACAGGCAACTCCTGGCAGCCATATTGTGATCCCCCCCCCTCCCCCTAAAATCGTTATAGCTCGGGCCAGATAGTTTACTGTCCATGCTCTTTTACTCTATCAACCACTCTTGTTAATATTTACAGGTAATTTCATTTCTTTTCGTATTTTTATGGTAGAGAAAAATGGCCCTAAGGTTCATTCCCGATGGCGTGAGACTCTTATCATATCAAAAACCAAAACTGGTAAAAGAGGCCGCCAAGTTCCGAATGGTTCGGCCCTTCAAAGGAGTGATATCAACACACCAAAACATTCGCCAAGTTAATCACACTGCTTAATAGTTCGAAGGTTAAATGAAAACTAGAACATTGCAACTTTCGGTAGTAATGTTCAAGTTTTCATTTAACGTCCGAAGTATTATTCGGTGCGATTAAGTTGGCAAATGTTTTGGTATGTTGATATCACTCCTTTGAAGGGCCGAACCATTCGGAACTTGGCGGCCCCTTTGACCAGTTTTGGTTTTTGATATGATATCACTCTTTTTTTTTTTAAATTGTGTATTGGCTCAACTCCACTACTGTGCACATGTGTACTATAAAGTGCCACGTCAACAAGAAATTGGTTTTCAACAATTTGCTACTAACTTTTGCCTATAGACCGAACCATTCTCAACTTAGTCACCTCTTTATGGGTTTTTGGTTAGGTTTTAATTTTGTTGTAATTTGTATTACAATATTTAGTTAATTTTGGTGTGTTGATATCACTCCTTTGAAGGGCCGAACCACTGTCAACTTAGTGGCCTCTTTACCAGTTTTTGGCTTTGTTTATTTTACTTTGTTTTTACAGTTGGTTTATTTTTCGTGAATTGGACGTGAATTCAATTTCTTTGCAACGTTTAGATTTATCGTGATGCACTCGTGTGTTTCTAGGAACGTACGTCAGTATCCACGTTCTCATTGTCCGAACTTTGGTCGTCCAATGAGAGACGATGCCGACAATACTAACAATGGTTATAACAATATTTTCGCACTTACGCGCCCTCCTACGCCTTCCCTGTTACGCCGCCAGGCTCCAAACCATAAAAGGTATGCAGTTCGTATTATACTGCACCCATTCGTCCAGTTTCATAGCTGGAAGCCTCCCCGTTATCTCGATATGGATGAATAATCACCCTATGGGATTTAACATGGGGATGAGCGAATTAGCTAGCTAGCTAGCTAGTTAACACATTTACAATGTTATTGAGGGTCAGATTTTGCATTGAAATTAGCTTAGCTGGCATTCAAACACCAGTTAATTTTTGTCAGGTGGGTCATTGCTCTCGATTTCAACACAATTTAAGCTTTCGTACCGCATTATTATTTTTCCCCAAGTAGCTGAAATGTGCTCAACTATGCTTCAAGATATAAGACACTGACGCTATGGCGCCACGCTACAATGGTTTACAACCTCGACAATTGAACTGGTGTGATGTTTGTTGTGATGATTGTTGCCTAACTTGGCGCAACACACCAGCGTGTGTCTAGATGTTGCTGTGGTTACAACTCTCTTCGAGACAAGAATTGAATAATATCTTCGTAAAATTCCCATGAGTTCGGTCATTTTTAGTTCGAAAGGCGAAATTTGGGCACCATAATCTACAAAATATATATGATTACGCAGACGTCAGACATCAAGCATTGGCATCGGCAGCTGCAATCACCAGCAGTAGCAACGGCACCACGCATCTGGTAGGAGGGAACGCATTGGGGGAACGCTTTTCAGGACAGCATGCTTCTAAAGGGTAGCTTCGAGACCACCTTGAGTCAATATGAACAAGGACGAATATAATAGAAGTGTTCATTAGAAAGGGGGAGGGATTCTAAGCGGTGGGATTGTGGGGGGGGGGGGTGACTTGAGTCACATGATGCGATAATATTTTGTAGAACATGAACATGGAAGAATATAATATAAGTGATAATTAGAAAGGGGGTACCATTAGCGGTGGAGGGGGATTTGAGTAACAGGATGCGCTCATTGAGTGAGCGAAGCGAACGAAAATCAGCGTTTGTGAGACAGTGTGAGCAACAATGTGAAGCAACTTAATTCGGTCGAACATGGACAACATGAGCTACCATACTGTACCACCAATTTTTCAAACCATGCATCCAACACTACCTGGGCTTCAGCTAGTGCGCGATATACTTTTGAACAGGGGCTGAAGGCAGTCCAACACTCTTCGGTCTTAACGTAACGCTTTAGGACTAAACCCTCTGGTACTACTCTCCTGGCAGCATCAAAGGTTCAACAAGCGCCGTCATTGTCTCAGCTAGACTACTCGAGAACTTTTGTGCAACTCACAGTAGTACACCAAAATGACGCATCTCCATCGATGCGTGTGCAAATTTCCGGGTTGCCGGTGGCAACGTGTTGGTCTTGGCGCGTCCGTAAAGATGGACGAGCGGATGCAGGCGCGAGGGATAGCACGTCCGCGGATGGCGGAGCGAGCTCCTAACTGCCCCCGTGAGGTCAGCCTCGACCGGAGCTGGTTCCACCTCACCGGCCAACACGCGATTGTAAACAATCAACTTGATCCAGATAGTATGCCCTACTCGACCCGCCATGTAACCTCATATCCTCAAACTCCATACCTTCCTTTACTACACCCTCGCCCCCATTCCCCCCCCCCCCACTCCTTGGTTATACGTTCCCTTTCGTACTTTACCAACCCTTCCCCATAACGGATCGATTTTGTACTTCGATTTGAAGCACGGGGTGGTGAAGGGAATAAACTAAAACAATTGATATGTGAAAGGTGAAACAATAGTGGACATGCGCAGTGGTGCAGAATCAAGTTTACGGGTGGTGCAGCTGCAACGGAACTCACGGCTCGGTGGGGGGAAAGGGGATGGCGGGCAGCTGTTGTGAGATTTATTTCGGACTACAAATGTTGAAACCATGCCACCCCAACGAAGTCCCACCGAATTCAAGCTCAAGATTAAGATGACGCCATATTTTAACTACCCCTTGTGACTTCGAAAGTAATTTCTTGGGTTTTCTGAATGATGTTGTGGTGTGACCAATTATTGTCACAATACGTAACATGCAAATTGCCTGTAGTTTGCACGTCATCCATTGTAATGGCTCGAGGTCGATTTACAAATTTTTTCAAACGTTTGCGAAATTCGTTGTTATTCCAACAATTCGTTGTTATTGGCCTCGCGAAACGAGCAATACTTAATTTAATGGAATTTTGATTTTAATTTTGAATTTTGATTTTGATTTTGAATTTTCATTTTGAATTTTGATTTTGATTTTGATTTTGAATTTTGATTTTGATTTTGTGGCCAGGAGTGGTTAACGCTCGTCAAACCCTTTGAAACCCTTTGTAACCCTTTGATTTTGTGTGTCTGTTAACAGACAAACAAACAGCTTTTGTGCAGCAGGGTCACGAGTTCGGAGATGAAATGGCTACCTTAAATATTTTACGGTTTGGGACAGAAATTCGGGGGAGAACGAGCACTGGGCATAAAAATACAAGTGGAGCAGCAAAGCCCTGCCCTGTGGAGCACTACGCAATATATTTTAGGGTTTCTGCCCTGTGAATATAGAAAATTAAACTAATGGATAATAGAATTTCTCGCTCGGCCCCGTAACCGTTATCTGCAGAACTTACTTATATGACTAGGTTGTGATAACTCCCACAGTACAAACGAAAACGTACATCTCTATAAACGCAAAAATGTTTGATTTTTTCCATTCAGTAACCTCTATTTAAGAAATCACTGGCCAGGAAAGAGTTCATGCAGCAAAAATGGAACGATTTTTTTTATGGGCGGGGAGGAGGGGGTTGGTCGGGAACTCGGTATACCGCGGCCCTCAACAACCTAGAACTATGAGAACAGAGCTTTCCAAAGCCGAATTTGTTATGGGTTTAAACCATGCGCAATGGCTGTTTGCCGTGGCGTCACCATGAGTTAGCCAATGACGAAACGAGAACAACGACTGTTTGGCCGTCTGATTGGACTAGCCCAGTTACGTGATATGCACGTCACAGCAAACAGCCATGGCGTGTGGTATAGTGTATATATTTATTCTTCCGTTAACAGGAGGGTATTCTTAAAATGTGTAAATGATCAACTCTTCGGAAAAATGTAAAGGACCCTTCCCATGGAACAGCCTTTCGACCTAGGCTGGTTAAGCATCAAACTTTCAGCCATTCTGATTCTGAGATCCCCTCTTTTAAGAACCCTTTGACTTGCAGCATTATTTCTCTAGCAGTAGTCATAAAGCGCAGTGATGAATTCAGTGCAGCAATAGAATTCAAACTCGAAATCAAATGGAATGCTTGAGTGAGGTTGATACTTGATGCCTACAGATAGCCGCTAGCATTGGTGCTGATTCATTGGATGGTAAGGCGGCGTGAGTATAAAGTCAGTTGTGGTTATGGGCTCACAAATTCAACCGAAATAAACGGTCACGATTATAAGTTGGAAAATTCACCCAAGATTCCGACAGTGCCTCTGTTACCAATATGGCTGGTACCATAGCACAGCCTATGCTGACTCAGAATGATGTTTTTCTTGATATAGGTTTTTTTTCCCCAACTGTGGAGTCCATAACACATTTTTAAGGTCCATTTTTGGTTATTTTCAGTTTTTGCTAAATTAAAAAACTATTTGAGCTACTGACTGTTTAGTAGCACCAATCAATGGATAGCTCTCGAAAAAAAAAAGGTTCACTGAAATGATGTAATCAAATTTCAAAATCGGTCACAATTGGGGCGAGTTACGGATTTGGACGTGAAGATAAGACAAAAGTAAGACGAATATAAGATACAAAATAAGCGCGTTTGCAAGTCAAAAGGTTTTAACACCCTACCTAATCCACCCGCCATGGCTGTTTGCCGTGACACGCTCATCACGTGACTGGGCTAGTCCAATCAGACGGCCAAAGATACGTTATTCTCGTTCGTCATTGGCTAATGCATGATGACATCACGGCAAATAGTGCTGGCTAGTGGTATAAGAAAAGGAAAAGGCTTCTTTGGACAACATGGTAGCTAGTTTTCGACTCTCGAACGTGTGGGCGTCATCAGGAACTCCAAATCTGAGACTGTCACAACCCCTACCTCTTCAGAACGGATCGAAACGATGGCAAAAGGCAGCGTCGTTCGCACTATGCCAAACCTCCCCCCCCCCCCCCCATTGGGCGGCAAGAATCTTAAACTTGAAGAATGGCGGAATTTGGCTTGTATAAGGATTTAGTTATCGGCCTGCGTGGGTGTAATGCGGGGGAGTCGGGAATGCATGGGATGAGGTTAATTAGGCTCGTGATTAACCCTCGCTTCATCAGCACGTGATTTACGACCCGTCGCCATGATCACGCCCTCAGTTTCACCCCACCCCCCTCCCCAACTCCCACCCTCCCCTCGATCCCAATCCCTAGATGCTGGGTGTCACGTGACTGCTTCTTCCCATCGCCATTTTCGCTCGGGCAGCTAGGAACGAACATTAGTTATCGCCGCTCAAATCCTCGTACATCTATATAGCACACCAGAAATAGTAATTCTTCGTTCTCTGGGTATTGTCATCTGACTTCAGCACGTTTGTGGCGTGCGTAATTCACTCAGTTTAATGACGTATTCGTAAGCACACAAGTAGAACAACAAAAACACTGTTTGATACGGACAAAAATGAAACTGCTACGACGAATGCTGACATAGTTGATATGGTGAAAACCATCTACTTGGGTTTAGAGTTACAACTTGAAATTTCAGATAAGATCCATTTTTTTACACTTTATTTAATACCTAAATACCCTTTTGCTAACCAAACGTTTCATGTCATTTGGTTACAAATAACTGGTCAATGGTATTCTTTAAGTCTTTCTCCAAACTTAATTCCGGTCACGACAAATTTCCGGTGACAAATTTACATTGGTGGCTGGTGGAGTAAGATTTATCATTGACTGGCATCGTACCCGGCTTCGCCCGGGGATTTGTTTGACCCGTGGTTGTTTCCCAGTATTTACGCGGTGCTGCGTGATCGTTCAATCCTCCACCAACGGGCACCACCAACGGGCATTCCCCGTTCAGGCACCTCCCCACTCCCAGTAGCGTGTAAAAAATAACTGTCCTTCGTACATGACGTCATTTAAGATATGCCTTTGTGATGACAGCGCAGAGCAAATTGTTAGTCGAGGTAACAATGTGCCAATTTCAACTTCTTTTCAGGGCAACAACGTCCCAGTTTCAACTTCATGCCAAATAATTGACACACTCGCACGTTTTCATTGTTCCCCTTCCGGGGGTCGTTGCGGTTGCTTCATTTCTGCTATGAGACTTTGGTTTATAAAGTAAGATAATATCTGACCTTTTTTCGTTCATTTCAAAGAAATGTTGTCTTATTAATGTGTAGTTATAAAGTGGCTTAATAGAACCAGTAGCCAGTTATAAATATATTATTACGAGTTTAATTCCGGATTTCAACGTTGAAATTATACCACCCCAGCAAGGTTACGCTTATGACGTCATTTGTGAAATCTGCCAAGCCCAAGATCCATATGACGTCAAATTGTAATGACCCATTGTCACATCAAAATTAACATTCATTGTTAGTTGAGATGATACTATTTAGGGCCTTAGGGCTTCGGGCAGATGACCAGGAGTGGTTAACGCTCGTTAAACCCTTTGCTATTTAATCAACTGTTGTAACAATATATAGCTTTGAATTGTCTGTACTTAATGTTTGACGTCAATTGTAACGGCTCGTGCTCGCTTG
The DNA here is from genome assembly GCA_023313725.1 of Lithobius niger. NCBI lineage: Eukaryota > Metazoa > Arthropoda > Chilopoda > Lithobiomorpha > Lithobiidae > Lithobius > Lithobius niger. Next base: position 33,644 of record JAHWFP010007451.1, read on the forward strand.
GTCTTGGCCAGGTGCACCCAAAAATTAGGAATTAACCTTGAATTCATCCGCCACCAACTCTCTATTACACCCCGCATCGAAAGGTAATTTTGGCCATTTTAATTAAAAATTTTCCCTTTTTGTCCCTTTTCCCCAAATTTAAACTCAACCCAGACCAGTGCCGTTGTTAGTGTCCCACTGCAACCCCGCAGTACCAAGATTTGCCAATAAAACTGAACCATAGCCCAAAATCCGCCATCATTTTAGCCAACCCCGAGTAAGCCTAACATTTGTGGCATTCAATTTTAGGCCCCAAGCTAAAAGGCATGAGTCGCCCCCATCAATCAGGCAAGCCAGAGCTTAAAATCGCTCAATTTGATTATTAAACATCACCAAAACTGAACCACGACTTTCGGCCTTATTTCATCAGTTTGGTTTCTGATTTAGAATAACCTCAACCATTAACTTGAACCAACATTTCATGTCCACCTTGTCCCTTAACTATGGATAGATTTGGTGGAGCAGTAGTACGAACTAATAATCCCCACAGTATACGCGACTGTGACGTGGTAGTATCAATATTTCGCGCTTCATACTCCACTGTTTGCACAAGGTCATCTGGGAAAGAAACTGCGGTTTTCGCTTCCCGGATCAGGCCAGTTGTTTCGATACCACACGATTCTTATTTTTACCTAAAATACGTTGACAGGCATTAATTGTCCTGTAAACAAAGGATGTCCACCCCAGTCGACCTTGGATTGAACAATCCACACCCTTCCTCCTTCAAGGTCTTTTCAGAACTGCTGCACGCGGATTTGCGGCGTGCCTGGACTAATTGTAGCCGCAATATTTTTCAGACCGGTTTATTAGCTGAAAACCAATAGAATGTATTTTTAACGGCTATCCCTGAAAATAGTTACAACCAATCGTGCTGGTCGCATGGGATCGCAACCCATATGACAGAATATGCGGTAATGTTATCATGCACTCTCCTTCGTTGGCCTCTTTATGCTACTCCTTGGTATTGCGAGGTTGAGTATTACGAAGATATCTGTTTTAGGTTAGCTTAGTAGAGTAGCGTCAAGGGCTGGATTGCAAGGAGAATAATAAAGGAATTCCAAATGGTAGTAGGGCTATAAAGCAATGACATTTGCCGCCGTATATTGGCACCAGTATGGGTTTTGGAGGGCATAACTACAAGGTGCACTACATAAAAATGGAGCGAAAAACAACGGAAGAGCGGATTTCTTAAGCTTAAAATAACGTTGTTTTCTCCAACAACAAAAATCGTCCGTTTTAGGTCTGAGAAATCACTCGTCACAGCATCGGCTTCAGTATGACGCCCTTCTGTTTCTCTCTGCAGTGCCCCTTGCAACTAACCCATTAAGGCTCCAGCATAGAGTTATATACAATAATACTACGTCGTGTCACTGCTCTATTGATGTTTATTGTTTAGGATTTAACGATATTAAAGGGACTCGCCTCCCACTGCCTAATCTTGTATAAATACTTCTAATGGGATGAGGGTGAATATAAATCAGATTTTGGGGACATCCTAATTTAAATGGGTGCTGGTGGAGGAAACGGGAGGAATAATTTCTAATTATAATTATCGACAAACAACTTACTAAGGGATGAACCAAAATTGTGTACCCATTGTTGATCTCTGCCTTGTTTGAAAGCAACAATGACCTCGCTTGCAGCAATGTCCTTTCTAGAATCGAACATTAACTATGGGAGGTGGTGTATTCCAAAACCTGTTCTAGAATAGCATAACCATGGCAAACCTGCTACGGCTTGTTTGTAATACACCACCTCCCTAAGCTAACGTCTCATTCTAGAAAGGGGACTGTTACAAAAGTGGTCATTGTTGCTTTCAAACAAAGCAGTGCTCAACAATGAGCACATGATTTTGGTCCACCCTGTCGTTTGACAGATGGGAATGGAATGGTAGTTTTGGAGTGGAGATGCCAAGGTATTGTTAACAGAGCGCTATGGAACACATTGTTGTTGGCCTGGTGAGCTGGTGCAATTTGGTTTGATTTGTTTACACGCTCACACGTTCACACGCTCACTTACACTACGAGACTTAACCTAAACAATCCCTAAGTAATTAAAACAATCCCAAGCCAATGGAAAAAAAAGGCAACCAGGAAGTAGAAAAAATTAACGATTTGCAACAATCTGCAATAATCAAAGACCTTCAAAAAAAGGAAGTCATCAAGTAAGTAATATATTGGAGGCTAGTGTAAAAAAAGAAATTATTTATCCTAGAAAGGTTTAATTAAAATGACAAAATTATGTAAAATTTGAAATAAGTTGGTCAAGTGCGTATATAAATGTTCTGAGTGCTTTGAACGTAGTTACAATGCAAGAAATTTTACTATACAATTGATATGAAACAATACAACACATATTCTTTTGGTTTCGGAGGGAAAACAAACTGAGAAACATATCCGGATAGCAAGGCACACTTGGAAGCAATGCATGATTGCCCCGAGTTAACTGACGAGAGATTCGCGTAACTCAGATCTATCCCGACGGTGATACAGGTAGAATTTACTGAGCCGGGGTGGATTTTATGCGACACGCCTATGTCCGGTCTGGTCGAAGCTAAGTATAGGGGACTGTTTTTGAGTGGCGCTAAATAAGGTTCACCCTCCAGAAGCATGCACCAATTCAATGGCGCTTTCCTTTCCTCTTCTATCCCGACGCCCAAAGACGATCGCGTTCGAAGGGATTACACGGGCTCCCAACAAAAGCAGCTTAAAGGTGTAACGAGGCCCGTTCTGCCGGCGCGTGAGGCCATATGATACCGTCCTTCGTTCCTTCTTCTTCCGTTCTGTGCTGCCTCGGCAAAAATGGCGGTTTCGGGAATGGGCTGTGTGTACTGTTTTCGACATCGAAACGATGGGGCAGCTGCCCCTTCCTGTAAAACGTGAATTTAATGTCATGGATACCAGTGGCGCACACAGAAATTCTTCATCAACGATGTCTCTCAGCGTGTCTCCCTCGAGGGGTTCGACAACGAAAAAAAATTGTAGGCCGTACGAGATTTATAAATCTGTAAATCTTCCAACGGATTTACGGAGATTTACGGATTTGCTGGGATTCAAAGATTAGAAAAGATTTAACTAAGATGTAATGATTTACATAGATTTTCAAGATTGCACGTACGGATTTACAGAAGAATTAAACATTTGCATAAAATTTTGCGGATTTAACAGATTTACAGATTTGAAGTTTTACATGGAGATTTGCAGATTTGCTAGGATTTAAAGATTTACAAAAGATTTAAGTAAGAATTTAAATGATTTACGCCAGGTTTTAAGTGATTTACAAGATTTGCACTAGATTTGTAAATCTAAATCTTGGGTGTAGGAGATTTCTAGTTTAGTCGAACCCCACGGTCTCCCATCACTTTGCTCGCTACCACTGATCTATATACGTGGTGCGTTCGGCAACGCATAACACTAACCGTGTGCCCCGTGTTGCATAAATGAATAGGCTTACTGTCCAATCCAATTCTCCGTTAGTTGCTACGTTTGTTTGGAGGGGGCAACAAAAAATGTGAAAAAGGGTTCTCCCAAAGCGAACGCATTTTTAACAATTTCAGCGATTTTTCACGCTCTTTCCGCTTAATTGGGGAAATTTTCTTAACGGCAGCAAATTCTTTACTTCAGCTTCGATGTAAATATTTTTTCGCACGGGAGGAGGGGGGTGGAAAGATAAGAAACACTAGACTCGAGAGCGAAATTTGGTTGTTGATAAACCAACGTTACCCTACTTGAGTCGAAAAAGAGGGGTGTTCTTCTCATGTAAGAAAAAATCAAGGTTCTCTGCAATTGAATAGGTTTACTGTTTACCTCGGAGGAGAAGCAAGCGCCCCCCTTTGCCCCCCTCTGGGTGCGCGACTGATAAATGTCATGGCTGGATGGTGAGAGCTCAGCCTTGTAGCGTGAGGGATGCTGGTCTGAATGGCAAGTGCAAAGGGAAAAATTGGCGTGTAAGGACTATACCAAAATTTAGTGATCAATGTGGTTTTCTGAAGAGAACATGAGTCTTCCATCTCTTCGACCTACGTCTGCGTTTTGTCTCATTATGACCCTTGGCCCTTGGCCCTTTGCAACTCCTGTTTTGCTCCGTCAGCAAAAAAAATTATTATTCCTAGAACGCTATCAGTTACACGGGCGACAAAATGGAGAGAAGCTATTATTAATCACGCAACAACTTATAGTTGCACAAAAAAATTATTCCAAAAACTTATTGTTGAAACAATTCATAGGGCACAGGCAGCCGCTTGCGAGTTCAAACGACCCGTACTGCATTGGCGACAGCGTTGTGGCTCATCTTTTCGATTGCGTCATCGCATTTTGTTTCTTTGTCTACTTGCTTTCGTAGCACGTCGCTGGATGATGTTGACGGCGGTTGCGACGAGCGGTTTTCCGACTTTGGGTTTTTATCAGACAAAGCACCCGCAAAGTTTGAAGAATATTTGTTGGAAACCATCAAAATTTGGAGTCCAGTTGACAAGTAATGCTGGCGGAAATTCCAGCGCGCATTACATCCATCTTCGTATTTACTAAAGGTAGGGGTGATAGACTGGGAGCTCTTTCTTGATTCGGCGGTAGGGATGGCATGATACAAAATATTTTTATCCCGATAAAATGTTTTAAATTATCGCGATAATCGATAACATCTCGATAAAACAAATTTGAGGCTGGAAGAACCATTTTGATTTTGTTAATTGAAAAAAAAAAAAAAAACCATGACTGATGCTGGCACTCCAGACTTCTCGAATATGAATTGTGTGGCACTCACCATTTGGCCAGGAGACATGAAAATACACACTCGCCATTGTCCATTGCTTCCTCACCATGTAGCAGTTGCGATGCTGTTTTCATGCTTAAATATCGTTTGCATTAAACTAACTCTACAACCCGTTATAGTGGCAAACAACAGTATATCACACTTGGTTGGAGAGCCCTTGTTATGCCGTGCGCTACGCCACAAACCACTTGTTTCTAGCTATTACGGTTTCCAAGATATAATAAATTAAGCATCGGGGTTTGCACGATAATTCTATAATTCAGAAAAACGTGCGATACGATAATCGACGAAATTTTTTTATCGCGATATTATCGAATTATCGATTATCGTGCCACGGCTAGTGCTTGGCCGTTTTCAGGTGGTGAAGCCTTCTGTATGGTAAATTCCGATAACGAACGCGACTCTTGCCCGCTAAATGAATAGACGACCGATCCAAGGATGCCGTGCCCTCCAGTCCTTAACAAAAAAAATCCGATTTAATTATGTTTACAAACCACCGTTGGGTATACCGCCATCAATGTGAAAAATTTGGTTTAAATTGATGCAGTGGTTATTTCGTGATGCGGATACAATGGCGTGGATTGGCGTGGATTCAAAAACGGAACTTCACTCGCCTTCGGCCTCGCTTCGCTTCAATTATTACTAATTTGTAGAAAAAGGAGGTTTTTGAACCTGTATTTCCTGCAGTAACGTAAGAAACAAAATTTTTAAAGTTCTCATCGACGCAAACCGCTTTAAGAAAGTAGTTTTGTTGCCTCCCCGCTTGTCGCGGGGCCCCCCCCCCCAAAGCCCGATCGCCTCTCCCTCGCCGGTGAAAAGTGCCCCATCCATTTCTATCATAAATGCGATTCAAAAAATAATGACCTGACGTTTCTTTCTGATTTTGTCGGTTATAACATTTCAGCAAATCACTTCCAGGAAATGATTTTTTTTTTTTTTTTTACAATTCCAAGGGAATGTGTCATCTTTAAGCTGTTTGGTAGCAATAAAAAAAAAAAGTCATTTATAATTTTTTTTTCTTCTTCAGCCGCCCTCTGCCACATTTTATCATTAAGTCACGCCCTAAGGTGTGCCTTAAAAATGTGTAATAAATTTGCTCCCAAGCACGAGGTTAGAAACCAGAGAATAAAAAAAAAAAAAAAAAGAAAAAGACGTTTAAGGCAAAGAATTCCCTGAAGAAATATTTATCGACCTGCAGGTCTCGTCCCGACTCTTCCGGAAGTCATCTTCCACGTCTGCGCAGTACATGGAAAATGTAATCGATAAAACGACGCTTTTTGGCACGTTTAACCCTAACACCTTTATCCAAGTCCGCAGGCGACCTCAGACGATGAATACTAAAATAAAAATGAATGGCGTCTGTTTTTTAGAGTGTCTGGATGATAATACGTCTACGGCCTAAAGTTGAATTTAGCTATCGTAGAATATTAACAAGGAAGCAAGTAACAGAGTTCCACACAGCTCTCGATATCCGTTTAACGCCCATTGTTGGTCTAATTGTGGTAAGTGCCACTTAGGGACGTCCAGCAGTCTAGAAGAAGCAGAAATACTGTACTTTCTTAAACCACCCAGCTAATCCGTCAATACTCACCAGTGGTGGAGGCTTTTTTGCTCCACACTTGACGCTACCTGACAATTGTTGTTATGTCAGCCATTAGACCCACCAAAGCTACAATCAAAACTCAACGAAGCCTTTCAAAGAGCGGAAGTTACTCGGGATGGATCAATCAGACGTGTCGAACCCGATGTCCCTTTCATTCAACAGACATTTTTGGACTTTCTGTGTAAGTGACTGCTGACGAGGCGGATAATTATTCGTAAGACACAATGCTCAATTCTAATTCACCTCTAGGGTACTGCACAGCTAGGGGACTTCACGCATAGCACTACTATTAGGCGCTAGACCAAGGTTGCTGCCTTGTTCTGCCCTTATTAGTTCTGGTGGTCCAACTTGCAGGTGCAGAACACCAACTGGTGATCCATTGTTTATATTTATACTGGTGGAGATCAATGGGTCTTGCCTAAGGTTCATTGTGACTGGCTATAGCAGGCGCGATCCAGTTCCAACTGGTTGAACAATAGGATTCGCTCAAACGCCCGGCTGTTGGTGCTGTCGGTGCCGTACACGTAAGCCATTACATCTGTTGAGTTTGGTCACGGTTTCTGTGTATTGAAGTGCCAATCTATCACCAACCATGATGAGTTTTGATGGCTTACCTTTGTGCTTTTTGAAGGTACCGACGGTAGTCCTCCCGACGTCCAGTCTTGATCAATATACGTCACAAAGTTAATGAAAAATTGAGGCAACAAAATCTACAACTCATAAAATAATTCGATTGGTAACGAAAACATTTCTGTCCAAGCGATGGAAAAAGTCATTCAACCGGTGCAGGACATGACGTTTTTTAATGACATGACCTGGTTGAATCATGAATGTCACAAACACTTGAATGAAAGTAAATAAAGAAGAGATCACAAGGTAAAGGGTAAACGAAGCAAGCAGTCTGCATTAAAGACTGGCCTTGTGAGGAAACACAATACACTTCTCTGAGAAAGAAAGAAAAGACAACTGCCCCGACTGGGACCCAGACAAGTGTATTGCGTATCCTCACAAGGCCAGTCTTTAATGCAGACTGCTAGCTTCGTTGACTTGAATGAACGCGTAAACGACTGAAGCCACTATAATGTGAGCGATAACACGCATAAGGACAAAGAATCCTCTCATTCCACATTAAAATCGTCCAGGGGCCCCCAAGGTAAATTTCTGCCAGCGAACTGCAATCGCTATTTTTAAATTTAACACTTTCAGATATTTGAATTTTAACATTTTTATTCGATTTTTACATCATTTTTGATTTAGTTTGTCCCACACTTTTGAATTATTAGAATTAGTCCGGGTGATGAATGATGATCGAAACGAATAAAAAAAAAATAGTATTATTAATTTATCAAAAAAAAATTAAAGGAAAAAAACTGACCTCAACGTCAGTCCATTAAAGTGTCCGCGGCCTATCTTGAGTTCAACGCAGAACGAACACAGATAATCGATTGTACGTTTTTGGTAACAGAGTGCCTTGTTGATATCCAAGATGGTTACAAAAACAGTGGCGGCCGTTGAATAAAGCCGCCTCCTCCAGGAAGACGTAGTCGCTCAAAAAATACTGCAGGACTCAAGATACACCGCGCACACAATAGGGCAAGTAAATTACATGCAGTTGTACTACTACGAATTTCACCTTGGATCTAGTGTTCACATTGGACTTCGGTTTGAACACAGTCTACTGCAATTCACTAAATGTACTTGCAAACGTTTTGCAGATGCAATATCGTCATTATATTAAGCAGTATTGTAAATCATTAGCATGGAGCAAAGTCGACCGCATTTTTCAACAGAATTCCGGTATTTTCATGAAGTTGGCAGTATCTGCTTCGGCAACGGAAATATTGGAGAAACAGATACGGCCTTTTATTTTACTGTCCCTTTTTATTTTGACAGTAAAAACGTATTGTTTTTAACCGTAAACTTGGCTGCATTCCTACAGGTCTTTCTGTAAAGATGACTGCATTTTGACACATCATAGGCTGCTGACGGTATTGTTACATTAACTATTGAGTAACATTTTACAGTCAGAACTATTGGCAGTATTGCTGTCAACTATTGACTGTAAAGATTTGTTTGGGAGCTTAAAGGCGGCTTGCTGCCAAAATTAACATCTGCAGCTGGTGAGTGTTCTCTCGCAGCAAGCAAAGGCATGCACAAAGCAATACCTTTAAACACAGCAAACCAGCCGTGTGCCCCCTTTAATTTTTGGGTAAAAATGTGGGACGGCCTAGCGCAACCGGGAACAAGTCGTAAAGATTAACTATATTACTGTCTCTAGATGGCGCCAGGGTATTTTTTTTTTTATATTCTACCTTGGCGCCATCTAGTGGCATTAATAACGTTAACTTTTACAGCGTGCTTCGAGGTGCGCGAGGACGTACCAAGTTTTTTCACTCAGTAATTCAGAAGGAACGTGGCTTGTTTGATGTGTTAAAGATATTTCTTTGTGCATTCCTTTTTAAGCTGCGAGCAAGCGCTAGAGAAAACTAGATAGCGCTTGATGGCGCTTGATGGTGCTAAATGCTCCAAACTTTCGTTTGGTGGCAACCTTCCTTTAAGAATTGAATTGAATCTAATAAGATGAAAAGATTATTTTCGTTAACTTCATCTTTTGATAATTCCAAAGATGCTATTAATTTTCAAATACGTCTTATTAATCGTTTCATTGCTTTAAGACGTTCCCCTGATTACGTAACCCGTTAAACCGCAACACAACCAACTAACACGCCTCAAGCGAATCTCTTGTTTGGCGCCTCCAGGTTCAACAAACCAAGATCAGTGGCTGCACACAACTGCTGCTCGAGGACGTTCAGAAATCAATGATGACGACCAGATTAGTGACTTTTTTTCCTTGAAACAATTTTTAAAACTTCCGGGTGTTCGGGGTTCCTTGACAAACTCGAGCTAATTGATCAAGTCTAATTACGTTTCACGCGCGGGGAGGGTAGGGGATTGAGGCAATCGCTTCGGGCGGATTGGAGACGAACGGCCGCCATTTTTTTGTTCTCGTTGTCTCTCGTTCTGAAATCCGTTAATCACGTCTTGTCTCGCGATGAAGCCGCGCTCCTCTTTCATGTCCCATCCAGAAACCCAGTTAAGGAGTGACAACATAATAGAGTTAACAATCCATTATGCACGATGACAAAGCAACAATAACAAACACATGAAAAATGTTGAATATTGGAAGAAATCGAGCGCACGGCGTAAAAGATTACCTGATTTCAAAGATAAGTTTTCTCATCTTGCGCGGGAAAGTGAGGGAAGTTCCGTATTTTGAATGATTTCACATATAAACTGAATAAATTATAGCGTTGTGTAGTGATTTTTTTTTTTAATGTTTAAATTTCAGTCAATGCACCCAAGCTTTTTTTTATGTCACTCATGGAGTTATATGATCCGTCTCGAAACAAAATGCTTGTATGTATGGCTGATTTCTTACACTGCAATTTTCAAAACTAGACACAATAAAACTACGTTTCCAGTAAACACGCAATACACATTTACTTTGTACTATACTTCGTACTATCCCTGTCAACATACGGCAGCTATGGGATGTATTCTGTCTAGGATTATGCTGTTAACCTAAATTAGGTTTCGATCCCTATTATTTCAAAAAGCTAATAGAATTTTCTTTCGGTTCCCGAAAAACGTGAAAAGTCACTTGGCCACTGGGTAACAATGGGACACTGGATTAATTTATGTGCTCACCGTGCTCAATAATGTGACCCAGTCCCACACTGTTTGTACCATGAAACTTAACGTGCCCATTAGGCGACGATTCTGTCCTCCTCTCCGAGGAAGGGGGGGGGGTTTGCAGGAGGCACAGACATATGATAAGATCTAGAATTGGGGTTTGTTTAACATCTTTGTATAATGTGTGGTGCAGTGGAAACCCGGACAACTTCAGTGTGCCTGAGGGTGGCGCTAATGACCTAGCTCTTGACATGCTATTAATACTCAATCCCCTCCCTCCCCCCGCCTCCTTATCCGAGGAGGGGAATGCCACCCATGGACTTGACAATCCTTTAATTGACGACGGCTTCATAGCCAAAGCTGGGCGAGCATCAAATTTACGGCTGGGACTCCCCCCTCAGCTTTAACACTAACTTCCAGTCCAGGCAGAAGCAACACTCGCAAAAGCCATCTCCTTTAAAAATTCGCTTGGTTGTTGTTCTCAATCTCAATCTCAATTACCAGTTCTCTTCTCTACAACGCTACTTGCTGCGTTAAATTGGGTTTGCACGTAGTTGACACCAGATGTCGTCACTTCCTGTTTGATGAACTGTCCCACAGACACACGACTTCCTCTTTCCCCATCTGCTTCCCGTTCTTCTTCTTCTTCAACAACGAATAAATGTACAGTCAGCACTTCCTATCGGGAAGACCGGCTGCTCGTGGGAGCCTGTGTGCCTTTATTCTCCTTTCTTTTCTTTTGTATTCCTTTTTTCTTTTCGTTCTTCGTTCTTCTTTTACGTTTTTAGACGTACTCGCACCAACCACCCTTTCGCTACACCGGTCCCCACTTCTTATCATCGCCAGTGCCAGGCCTACTTCTTCGCCAAAACCTACTTTCTACGTAGCTCCACTCTAAACCAGAATTGCATACGTAGGCGGCTAAAAAGGCCTAATATTAACCCCCACAACAGGTGCCAATGAAAAACTGACCTATACTCGGCAGGGGAGTGTCGAGGAAAAATTATTGGGTGGGGTGGGATGGGGGGGGGGGTGGGGGGAGTGTGTCTGAGATTTCCTATTAGAATGCACTGGTTTGCGGATATTTTTTTCCCGCTATACCACCCGCTTTTTCGTCCCACCTACCGTTTTCCAAACTGAAATTCATTTTCCTGACTCTAGCATTCGGTTGGAGGTAGTCACCCCCCCCCCACCCCTCATACCTGGCTTTATCTTAGACGGTTGACTGTAAGCACCCAAATTACGCCTCAACCAGAACCCAAGTGGACAAACAAACTAAGCTCATCGAGGTAGGTTAGTGTTAACTGAGGGAACAGGGATAAAAACTTTGCAAAAAAACTCAACTGTCTACCAATCAGAAATCAGGTTGAAACGAGAGCGGGGGGGGGGGGGGTCACTTGGCGACTACGTGTTGCGTTTCGGTGCTTTAATTCTACAGCGAACTTCAGAAAAATCGTGATTACTGCGTCATAGAAAGTACGTAAACAAGATTCTGCATTGTGCTCCAAATAGTGAACTTGTAGTTTATTGCCTGGCACTTAAATTTTCGAAGGCATCCAGCGACGTCAAGCAAATTATTCCCGCACCTCCGTCACAAATTCTGCACCTCCCCATCCCCCTGTGAACAAAAATACCTTACAATCGTCGATCTCTTTTTTCCCTCTTCCCCCATCCCCACCAAGTTACTGACAAACAAAAATTCAGAAAAACTGTCAGTTTTATATAGACTTTCAAAGACGATTTTATTTAGACTTACAAAACTACAAAAGACGTTAAGAGCGTAAAGGAAAGAAGAAAACAAGCCAAACACCAAAAATCATACACACACAAAAAAAAACGTCGTACAGTAAGCCACCTTTGTTCACTTACGTTTCGTCGGCGTTGCATGAACCGCATTCGAACTGGCAACCCAATTCGTCCCCAGATCACTGACATAGCGCCTTTATGACCACGGCCACTCCTCCACTGCTGGCGTAAAGATGACTCACTGAACCCGTCATGACGGTCACAGCAGTGAACAGCGCTCCATTCGACCGAGAATGCTTGCGGCCGTAGGCAATGGAGAAGGAATATGGCCGCAAGCATTCCCAGTCGAATGGAGCCCTGGTCACGGCTGTGACCTTAAAAACAGGTTCATTGAGTCATCTTTATGTCAGTGGAGGAGTGGCCATGGTATAAAGGCGCTATGTCAGTGATCTGGGGGCGAAGTGGGTAGCCAGTTCGACTCCACTCCGACGAAACGTAAGTGAGCAAAGATGGCTTACTGTACTACGTCACTTCTAGTGTATGATTTTCGCTGATTGGCTAGTTTTCTTCTTTCCTTTATAGAGCAGCGTCAAGTGACGTCATATTGGCTACGAGATAGCATCTGGAGGGCATAGCTACAAGGTGCACTGGATTAAAATGTAAGGGAAAACAACGGCACTTCTAGTCAAGACAGTGCTTTGAGAGCGGATTTCTTAGGCTTCTAAAAACGTTGTTTTCTCCAACAACAAAAATCGCGTGTTATAGGCTTAAGAAATCCAGTCTAATAGCATTGGCTTCAGTAAGACGACCTTCTTTTCGCCCTCCAGTGCACCTTGCAGCTAACCCAGTTACCGGCTCCACCATAGAGTTGTATACAATAATACTACGTTACGTCACTGCCCTATATAATTTAGGGCGATTTGCGCATATTTATTTTATCGAGAACACATATTTTTAAAGTAACATTTCATGCGATATTTCGTACTGTAAAAAAACAAAACAAAAACTTATCGTAAAAATTAGGTAATGCTCTTAAAAAAACACACAAAAAAAGGTATGAATAGTTTTAAGTCCATTAATTTCTGAATAAATTCCGGGAGTAATAATTAGAATTAATCCGAGTAATGTTAAATAATGTATGAATAATTTTGGTATTTTAGAGTCAAATTCACCGGAACCCTTCCCCAAACTTTATTGATTTACGGACGTAAAGGGCAAATGAGGTGGTCAACCCTTGTTTGTGACAATAACGTGACTTTTTTTGACTCTTTAAATCCAAACAGAACTATTAAAATCTGTCGTATAGCATTTTATACAATGATAGCAAGCATTTAAATTTTACCAATTTTAGTATAAAATTTTTTGCATTGAAATCCTTTGTTAGATAAATGTGTTACAACGCGTACAATTGTTTGGCGTTTTGGTTGTTTGCGATATGGCGTCAATTCACTCACTTTAAAAACACATCTTTTTTAATAAACCCATGTTTTTATATGAAAAACATACAATCGTTTTACAAATAGCATGGGCTGAGAAGAAACGAAAGGTTTCTTCGCTCCCTTTATGATATAAATATATAACGTTTGTTATATGCTTATACGTTTATGTATTAAATAAATACGGATGCAAACCTATTCACGTTGCCTTTTGGACTAAAATGTCAGACTGACTGACCGGGGATTCGAACCCACATTTGAAACCGAAGGCCGGAGTCTTACCGCTCAGTCATACTGACAAGACCATACCCGTGTGGCTGACTGGTAGAACTCCGGCCTTTGGTTTCAAAGGTCGTGGGTTCGATACCCCGCTCATGCAGTCTGACATTTAAGTTCAAAAGGCAACGTAAATAGGTTGGCGTCCGTATTTATTTAACATTGATTGAGCCCATTTGGCTTTCTGTCCTATTTATAACGTTTATATATGTATATAAACATACATAGACACATAACGCATATAACGTCTGCAACATATTAGCGTTTACACACTGTTGCATACGTGAAATCCGTTTAAAATATAATACTATTTCAGTTTGCAACACTATAAAGATGCTTACTACTGCATAAATTATCCGCGTAGCGTTATTTTTAAGGAATTGTGCAAGTCGTCGGCTTCGAAACGGCGTTCTCTTGGTCTGGAGACGACGATGCATATCGCTAACAGGCTTTGATCTACATCCCGGCTACCCTTCACAAAGCTCGCACTGCGTCTTAAACTCTGTTTTTGACCGAGAAGTGATATAATGCCGATTGGACGACTTTTGCGATAGAAGGTTAAAATAGAAGGTTAAAGGTGAAGAAACAAAAGTACCCCCCCCCAAAAAAAACGCTACTGTTTATTTTAAAAACTTGTCTCGCTACAGGAGTTTTAATCATGTGTTTATAAAATGTTGCCAAACGAACGCTGGCGTTATATTTTACACGCATTTTACGTCTGCAACATATATATAAACGCAGTGGCGTAAATAAATAAATTTTGGGGTGGGGGTGGGGGGGGGGATATTAATCCCCTTCTTTCGTCACTCTGTTAGAAAACGTACGACTACTTTATTTTTATCGTTCCACGATTATTTTTCTTCCTTTGCGTAATGTATGGGTCCACGAAAAAAAAGTTTTGAAGAAATTAGCGAATAACTACAGTTTTCCAAGAATTTTTGCGGCCCCTTGGCTCGTCTCGTTGAAGAGATCCCGGATTATAAGTTGCCTCGTGACCAGGTTGAACAATAACAAATATTTAATTTTCAGCTATTAATTTGCTCCTTGTTCACAATAACAACGGTAAAAAAATTTTATGAAAAACAAGAGGGTCAAACCATGTCAAAGTGGTAGAGGATCTGCAACCCCGGAAAATGACGACTATTAAATTAAATTTTCGTTGCCTGCAAACATCATTGTGAGTCTGTTCAGCCTCGGTTCTGAGGACTCTTCTAACCCCGGTTCTCTAATGTTAAAGTGCGTCATTTTAAAACATTTGTTTACATTGTTGCTACAACGAGTTCTGATTTTCAGTGGAGCTAAGTAGTGAAGAAAATTCCTTCCTTCACTTTTTCTGACTATCTTTTTCTTTTGTTGATCAATGGCGACGGATTTCATTTTGGGTCCCAGGGGCTTCGGCCGGCCTCGCTTTCGACTTTTCACGTACCGAAACATCCTTGTAATGGCTGGCTTTTTCGCCATCGTTGGCCAAAAAAAAGGTGAGAAATAAAACTTTTGTTGAAAGAAGGAAATAAAAGCTGACGCGAAATGCAGAATGTTTAAATTTAAAGGGGTTTTTTAAGGTGGTCGCCATGATTTTTTTTAAAGTCGGATACACCTTAAAGCAACTATTCAGTAGTTCGGAGGGGGGGGGGATGAGGCTTAATGGCGCGTCGACAGCTTGGTCCAGCTTGGTAGCTTGAACAGTAGTTCGGTAAACCCACCGGAAATCTCACCGCGGTCAACGTAGCTCACCAAATTAGTTCCTAAACACGTTACCAGTGAAGCATCAGACTCACCGTACATGTGGTACACAGGCTGAAATATTGTGCATACTTTGATTGGAATATGCCACTTTCATGTGGGTACCTGTAGTCAATACAATGTTTTTCAGAGGGGGGAACCACCTCAATTTCCATGTAGAACACCCCCCCCCGAACACACCGCCCCCCCCCCCAAAAAAAATAATAAAAACGATTTTGTTTTGCTGTAACTCCTTAACCGTCAACAAATCAAAAGCGTAATGTGAAGCAAAAACGTTCAGCACACAATTCTGAACAAGAAAAGTGATATACATTTTTACGTAAAAGTAACACTTGAATCCCAAAATTGTATTTAAAGGACAGCACCCTTAACTCGTGTGAGCACTCCTTTTTTTCAATTGGATGTTCAAAGTTCAAAGTGCTATTACGAACCCTCTAATATCCCGAAATGGGCATGCTTAGGATTTTCTGAAAGGTGGTGGAGATCTATTCTTTCCATCAATCCAAACCGAAATTATTTAATTTAGGTAGGGACCGTACTATGCTCATTTAAAGGTGAAGAGAAAATGGCGAAGCGGCAAAATCGTATGTTGATTTTCGAACTCAAAGTGCTCTTGCGAATCCTCTAATAGTCCGAAATTTTGTTGTCACACGAAGCATCTCCCACTTCAGGAATACGGGACTACATTCCGGTTGAAATGAGAGTGAGTTGGTTTGAGTAATGCATGGTGGAACAGTGAAGCTATGAGACAGTAATTAAACAGAAGTTTGCCAAAGATGTTTTACTAGTTCAAGATGAATTAAATGTCGTACGCTCGCCTGTCTTAATGGAACCATGCTTAATTAGAGTTTGTGATGGGGAGAATTATAGTGAAAATATTGGAGGCATGATGTCTTAAGTTGTGGCAAAGGGAGGCAAAATAGGGAGGACAATTTCTAGTAGTTAATCGAAATTAGCACTTACTTTTGGCTTGGTTTGGATTAAACCATGCGCAATGGCTGTTTGCCGTGACGTCACCATGAGTTAGCCAATGACGAACGAGAATAACGGCTGTTTGGCCGTCTGATTGGACTAGCCCAGTCACGTGATATGCACGTCACAGCAAACAGCCATGGCGCGTGGTATAGAATGGAAGGAATCGGGTTAGGCAATTGTTGCCCTTAAACAGCATGGTCACATTGTTGGCATGGTAACCCTCGAGATTACAATGTCCATGAATCGATTTACAATACTTTTGGAAAGTTGTCCATGATTGTTAAAGATAATACATTGAATTCAAGGCAACAGTGAGTTGCTTGGAGGGTAAGGCAAACTGAGAGAAAGGTCAAGTAGGCAAGGACCACTGAGTTACAGTGGTGGTCCAGTGTCCCTGACGATCACCTAGCAGTCCTGCCGGATCAGTCCCTACACCACTAAGCTAAAAGACTGTGACAAGTCACTCAACTATTAAATAACAAAACCTATTTACGGGCCTGTAATTTAACTTAAAGTGCACAGTTTAAGCTACTACTATTTTAAGAAAAAAACTACTACAGTTTTATGTTAAACACTATGGTTGTTGTACGTGTTTTATGCATGCCCATAAAGTATGGATAGCTACAAGCAACAGATTCGATAGGCGTCCTGGTCCCAACTGTACATCTCTGGCTTCTTACAGACCATGGTGAAGGGAATCTCCGGTTATTTCCCGCCCGTTGCACGAGGGTTTCCTCCGGGTACTCCGGTTTTCTCCCTCATGAAGCAAAAAACAACTGTTCCTGATGGTTATACCGCTTGCGTCCTTAAAAGCTGTACGCTTATTGGTCGACAATGTCTATTATTACTGCCAGTTGGACGCTATGGTGTTTTATTTTAAACACATTTCATTTATTTTAAACACAATTCACGTCTGCAATTCCTTAATACGCTGTTTTCAAAGGTTTCTTATCAGGACGCTATTTGTAAACCACTTTTATGCATATTTTAGCTAAAATAGTCTGAAAACGTTTTCTAGGTGAATGTAAAATGTGTTACAAACATAGGCCTTATTTTTACACTGTTGGGTCTAGTAAGAGCGCTATATGGCTCGAGTACATTTACTAAAAAAATGAAAGAGCTTAAATTGGTTTTACGTAATTTGCAGAACTTACATAAAAAATACATTTACAATTTTTTTCTTTTTTTTCAGAGAGCGGGATTCTGTTCCAGTCTTTCTCCCTTACGCTATTGACGGTCAACATAACGTCAGTGATACAGTTTTATTTAACTTAATGAAATGGCAGTTAAGTTTCCATTTAATGTTTATATTACACTCGCATAGTTCAAATGACGTTAACCCTATCCTCGTTCTGTCACCGCTCTTCCGCGTAATCTTTCAGATGATATCAGCTTCAAGTACGCCTTAGGCCTACTTCCGGTCGCCAAGTCGTTTGACGACGTTTGACGGCGTTTGAGAGCTTCGTATCGGACGTTTCCTGCTGAGAGGGCGAATGTGCGTTTTACTTTAGCTTTTTTTTTTCTCTTTTTCCATTTCCACTTCAGGATCAAGTACAATCATTACAATCTCTTCATCCCGTAAAAATCCTTCACAGACAGACAGACAGACCTACATACGTACAGACGGAAAGACAGATGTCTCACGACAGTCGACGTACCGCCGGCATCTCGCGTCTTGGAGACGAAGACGTGTTGTCGATCGGTTTAAGTACAAGTTAACCCTTATCTTTTGGGCCGTTCGTGCGTCACGGGGATTTATGATATCTTCTTAAATCCAGCTGCATCCACGATGGATCGGGATGCGTTGACGTATAGATTGAACGGGATAAAGCTGATCGTTTGACGTGACGTCCGGATTGTATGTATATAGCTCGATGGGTGTGATCGGTTTTTGGCAAGTCGGCAAATGCGTTTTGGATTCCCGGTCTATTGGGCGTTTTTCAAGGACGGGAGGCTTGTTCTCACATGTTAAGATAGATACATTACGAATGAGTTAAAAGAGGTAGATAAAAAAAAAAACGTATTACAGTCTGTAGGGTGTGTTCAACTGTCGAACTCGACAAGAAATACAACTAATGATTTTTTTAAGGTATTGTTTTACCGACATGCTGTAGCGCTTGAAAACTGCAAAGGCATTGATGAAAGGTTGTGGGTGAGTTTCTTTAAAGCAACATCCGGCCTGCCTTATAACAGCCACGCGTAGTCATGTATCAGCGCGCTGGCGTCGCGAGATTCAGCGTAGTAATACTACAACGTCACTTCCGCCCACGTCTTCTCGTGATCACGTGAAGGACGTCTGGCCTAGTAAATGAATTGCGGGTCACGTGACAGACGCTAAAACTGTGTCGTCACAACCGGAAACAATGAAATGTCATGGTTATTGTAGGCGCGCAAAGGATCATATACGTGCGGGACGCAGTAAATAAAGTTTACCAATATTCAACAGAAAATCTCGTAGACGCCATATTTTAAAACGGATTTCTAGCTAGGGATTGACTAACGGTAAGTAAATAAAAATTTGGAGCCGTACTTGATGTGGAGGATCGAGAAAAATGTCGCTGGGAGGAATGTCCTTTTAACTGGTTAAGGTGCAAAGATACAGTATGAGCCCGCGCCGTACCCCACAAGAGCTGTTGCTCGCTTGTGGCGTGTTGGCACCATACAGTAATAACGCCAAAAAATGCCAACAAAGTAATAACAAAAGCCAACAAAAATTCTTAGCAGCAATTAAAAATATGACAAAATACGACAAAATATGAAACTGTACACAATAAGACCGTTTGTATACAAGTTTTTTTTCTTGGCCCAACAGTAAAACCCCTCAATTACGGATTCAACGAATAGTTGACATTATTTCAATGACGAAATTACTGACAAGATTAATAAAAATTCATTACGATACAATCCTCCCCCTCCCACACCGTCTTCACGATAAAATCTTCTCAGGTACTCTTTTCGTTGAACGCTTTTGTTAAACTTTATGGCTCGCAGTATGAATTTGCTCTTATTGAACCTACAGGGTTTTATTTTTTTATTTTTTTTTAAATTAATTTCTTTGAGCCTTAAATCAACCGAAGCAATTTAATGCTCGTATGGCTGAACCGGCTCAATTTTGAACATTACCTGACTTTTTTGAAAAGAAGACATATCTGGTAAATGGAGGAGCCAACCCGGGGATTTAAACCAGGAAACCTCCGATCATCGTAGGGGCCGAAAGATTGTCCAGAATTGGCCAGAAAGGTTCCCACAGCCGCTGAAGGAGCATGGTAGCCTCTCACACTACCCTTGCTGGCAGTCCTGGTGGGGACTTTGCCAAGGACTCCTAGGTAAAGTAATTAACACTGTTTACGAGTTTTTTTTTTAATATAAGAACTGCAAAACAAGTGTTTAAAATAACAACACATTTTAGGCACACCTAGAAAACTTATGTTTTCTCTGAAAAATACACAAAAATATTTTTGAAAAATAACGTACACTAACGTTTTTATTTTCCAGAGTGTTTATTTTACCTTACATGTTAAACATAAGTTTAAAAAACGTATGCTTTGTAAGAAAACCAGAAGCTTTTTATTTTTAAACACATTTCATACCAGTCCATGTAAAAAAGGCTCATGTTTTGAAAGTGAATTTTTTCGATCAATGCTGTTTGTTAAACGTTCTTGTGTGTTTTCAACTAAAAACTTCTTGAAACGTATGGGTGCCTAACTTTCGCTCGTTAACATTTTTTTTATAGCGTATAATCAATTCAGTACAGCCTTATTGTGTCGTGCAGAAGTTCGCTAGTCACTTCGCTAGTCATTGAAGAAGTTCGTTCGATACAACACCGCCTGGTCTAGCAACGATAGCCATCAAATGGGAAATACATAATGTATTTGTTGCCATTATCATCGGTTCGTGGTCAACATATATTTCCCTGCGCACAAGTTCGAACTTTACTATTCCGATGACAAACTACAAGGTAATCCTACATTGGCGGCATAAACCACAAAACAAAGAGTTTATACATCAAGTCGAATTACGCAAGACTGTGTTAGGCCCAAACCCCTGAAGCGTATACCATGGTTTTCCTGACGAAACCAGACGAAATTCCAAACATCAATAAATGCAATAAGAGTAATAGCCACGGTTGGTCAGCCCCCGATGCTTTATTCATATGCGGCAGCGTCCGCAATGCGGCGGCTCTGCCACAAAAGACGAACTAGTGCCAAGTTTATTTATACTTTTTGGAAAGTGACCTGGAATAGACCCATGTTTATGTATTTCGTTTGTAATGCGGCCAACCAACGTGGAATTGTGACGCCGTTTTCGCACGCCATACGCCGCCCCGCAGATACAAGCACTTGGGTGTCGGTTAGGCCGTCTGAAGCTTTCATCGCTCCTGATCGGCCACCGTAAAGCGAACCACTTCTTAGAGATTGGGGCTTCATAAACCTTTAAAGCCGAAATGTTCTAAGTACGCGAACGTTAAAAAAAAGGGGGCGGAAAGATTTGTAAGGTCTGAGTAGGCGTATTTATTAAATTTGGGTATCGTTTCTTAAACCATCAGTTGAATGCTATGATGAGTGCACTTTTAGGCATCATAACGTGTGATTAAGCATGTCTTAGTCATGACGTCTGAATAATGTTGATAATTAGATTTTCAGAGTACTGAATTCGCATTTTTGAGGGTCACAAAAATCAATGTAAAAGCAATGAAAATAGCTTTATTGGTAGCGTAATATAATTATCTTTCGTTTGCAAGTTTCGTGGTCGCAGGCGTTTAGTTCCAGAAGCGTAGTTGCAAAACACGCACGCACTTTACATCTTTTTAATGACCTATAGTATAGATCTATAGTAGGAATAGTATATCAGCTTCAATCGCATAATGATCAAAGGGCGGTATGTGACGTCATTTCATCACAGGCAAATCGAACATGCTTAGCTTCCAACGAGTAATGCCTGGAGCTCATGTATTTTTAACAATTATTAAATTTAAGCCTAATGTAATTTAGGCCCAATGTAAGTTTTTTTTTTCCAATGGCCAAACCAGGGTAGAATAGTAGGTAGCGACGCTTTTTTGAAAACATATTATAAAATAATACCTACTTTCATCAACGGCACCAGAAGGCAGCAAGGAGCTCCTGTAGGAGGCGAAATTTGAAATAAAAAATGGCGCCATGGTTATTGTTGCTAGCCATGGTAATAGCAACAATACCTGGGGAAATAGAAGAAATACTTGTGCGTGGCCACATCCGAAGTTGAAGAACTTATTCTGTGTTCGATTCAAACCGTATGTAATTCGTTACAATAAACGTGAACCACGTAAGAAGCTTCAGCCTGAACGGCCGCTCAACACACTTCTCGGAACACAAAACCATGCATTATACTTAGCGCCACTCGTGACGACAACACGTTTTAAAATTCAGTGTTGGTCAGCCAGTTCTGATCTTTCTTAAAATAATTTTAATGTCCTGATCAGACTTATGATATATTTTAAGTAAATAATTTTGTAAACTTATCGTGATCAATTTGTTTTTGTGATGCTGATAGTGTCGATCCCCGTGATACTTTGTTGCCTTTTACTTGACGACAGCGCTCTCTGGAGGTAAATCATTGAAAGCAGGTACTGGTTTCACCCGATCGTTGTCAGAGAAAGAGTGACACTACCTATAAATTCTACCCTGGGCCAAACTTACAATGTCATCATTCGGCCAGGGTATTAAGTTTTTCTCTGTATTGCCTGTTAGTCGTCGTTAGTTACCTGAAAGTCCCAAAACATGCCTCTGCTTGCATTCAAGATTGCGTAAGGGGGTTCCATGGAATGGAAAATATGACGTCATGATGGCCTGATGGCGCGAATCGTACTCGCAGAGGAGCAATATGGCGGCCACTTCGTACATCGTTATTTCAGCTATACTGTAATGAATACAAAGTGCGTCAGGCATCATCGCCTTCAAAATGCTTTCAGAATCATCCCTTTACGTTTGTATCAATTAGTTTCATCGCAGCAGCTTGATTGGTCACAGGGTTTCGCACTAACACGTCGGCGGAAGCTGGTAAGTGGTACGCCGTGATGTAGGTCATTGTTCCCGGCTGGTTGGTGCGGTTCCGGGCGTGCTGTCCGACTAACGCGCCGAATGCTGCATGGTGATACTTCCACGATCTAGCCTCTTCAAGAGCCATCGGTTCTACTTCACAGTTCATTTATATTGTCGAATGTACAAGCCATTGTCCGGATATTATCACATCCAATATCTGTGCTGTTGAATCCAATGTTACAATCCACACTTTATGTATCAAACTTGCCCAAGCCAATTTTTCACCGGCCTTGACTGGCTCTGTGCCTTGTTCCCACGGACGCCTTTCAAAGCTCTCTCCGTCTGAGATTGCTCGCTGCTGGGCAAGCCTTGTGGGATAAACAAGAAGGTAATAAGTTGCGGGCTATTAAAGGCACTGTCCAGGAATGGCACTCAGCTTGTTGCTTCAGTTGCCAGGATGAGGTGGTGTTACCTGATTGGTCAGGCTCACAACTTCATAAAAACATGCAGAATTTAATATTTTCGGCCGAAATCTCGTTCTTGGTAAAACAAATGGATAAAAATATAATTAAAACATAGACCCAACCCGTCACACGCAGCTTAACTGTCCGCCATCTTGTGAGTGACACGCATAAGATGGCGGACTGTTAAGTTGTGTGTGAACTTGGCTCCAAGTGTTAATCGTATTTTTACCCATTTGTTACCAAGGCCGAGATTTCGACCAAAAATGTTAAACTCTGCATTTTTATGAGTTGTGGGCTAGGCCCGTCAGGTGGCTCGTTATACAGATCACTACGAAATCTCACAACTTGTGTTAATGCGACTAAAAGTAGGATTTGGTATTACAGCGAATGGCGTCGCACTTCTGGTTAAATTTGAGAGAAACGGAAATAAATACGTCCGGCTGGAAACCAGTTAACTTTTGGGTTTATTTCTACGGCAAGTTTAGAGGAAGGAAGTTAGAAGGCTTGCCGCGACTTACAGCATTTCGGTGGTTGATGTTATGGAATGTTCGCCTAAACACGTTTTGGACTTTCTTTCAGTATTAGTCTTAAATTTAAAGGTCCGACCTGTTTAAGGCCAGAAGAGCAGACCCAAAATGGGTCCGCGTTGGTCGAGCAAAAGTAGAGAAGAGAGAGAAAAAACAAAGGAAACCCCGGCACTAGAACGCGCATACGTGGGCAGTATTTCACACAATTTTATACGCAATCGTTTACATTGCATTATGTTGCGTAACAAATTCTTATACGTATAATGAAAGAGGCCACAATATTCCACTGATTGCCCCCAGGGGCCCAGTGCAACAGGAAGTACCAGCACTAAACGAGCCTGAGGGCACAAGGACATCAGACGCAAGACAAGCCTAAGGTGTCAAGTTGATAAGCGCCAGGGCATGGGGATGAAAATGTGAGGGTGCCAACGAACCAAGGCCCATTGTGTAACGGCGCCAGGAGGTAAGCTCTGCCCAAGGCCAACAGGCAAATAGAGGATTCGTAAGTTCCGTCACTCTAGTGTGTGTGTGTTTTAACAGTCACCATTCTGGATTTAATTTGTACTTAGATTTACCTAGAAATCAATTTTAAAATAAATTAAACTGTTTAAAAAAATTTCGTCATAGGGTGGAGGCATTCTTGTCTCCCCGTTAATAAAAAAAAACACAAACAATATTTAAGTTGGCACTCAACTGCCACCACCCACCTCAATTTGCTACGTTAGCCATTTCAGAAAAGTTTGTTTTTCAATTTTCTTTACGTTCGCTACCAAAAGTGGTATGTCAGTACCCTAAAATTCAGTCACAACTTTCTGTCGTGGCTGCAATTTGATTTTTTTCTACTCTGCGTTTGACGGATTGGGCACCTGCACCACAGTGACAGTCGAGAACGCGGTCACGTGACATTCAAGAGGCTTCTTCTCGGAAGTGGACAGGTCTCTTATTGACCAATGGGCGGAAAGCTCGTGCAAGCTTCTGCCTGTCACGCAGTAGGCTTGCAACTGCGTACCACTCCCAAGACTCGTACGGTTAGCTAGCGTATCAATAATGTAAGCTGAGATCTAAGCACAGTCATAATGAAGCATTTGGGACCGGTCATTATTTATCACCCGGGCGGGATAAGAGTGGGGGTAGAAATAATTTTTTCAGCTAAAGTTTTTGAAGTTGGGTATCCAAAGAAGAATTGGGTGGGGGTAGGGGGAAGTACAGACGGACGTAGTTTCGTGTAATACGAATTCTTCAGTAGGAAGGCTAAGTTTTGGCGATGGGGTCGTGTGACGGGCGTACCGTGTTTCTAGCGCACAGGTAGAATGAGCCCACACCCGGAGTTCTTGCGTCATAAGCTTCAGAATTACAGAAATTTCGATGCATGTAGTAGATATATAATTATTTCAATTTTTCAACAAAATAACTGGTGCCTATCTAGATCCCGGCACGTGACGTTTAGGTGGACAAGTTTTTGGTTGTGGTTTCTGATGTTACGTAGTTAGCCGCAGCGGGCGCGACGCCGCGAGCGAGGCTCGTAATTTGGAAAAAAAAACTGACATTTTCGTGAACAGCGACCTTGATTTAACAATGACAGACAAGAAGCGTGGACAAAGACTTCACGAAGTGGATAAAAACGACGTCACGCTTTGGAGTATGAGAAATGCGGGCGGGCCTGTGCGCTCGAAGCACGGGTTCACCATGTTTGCGTGCGCTCAAACATACGAAATTTGCTTGTGCGCTCATAACAAGTGCGCTCGTAACCACGTAACCAAATTAACAAGCTCTTCTCGCTCACCGAAAGCTATTTACAGGCCCACCCACTTGCTGGCAGCGAGATGTCCGTTTCTCCTAAAGGGAATTTATGCCGCAGTACGTAAACAAATATGTTATAAATAACAAAATGGATAAAGAATAAACTTCATATGTAATTTCAACATTGTTCAATATCTCATCATTTCTCCCATTTCCTAAATTTTCCTATTGTCGCCTGAAAGAGCAAGTTCCAGCAGTCATCAAACAATGGTAGAAAACTTCTCAGATCGCAAGAAGAATTCAGGGCGAGTTTACGCAATGACAATTATCTCGCTCACTAGCTTTTACTAGGTTAAAGCTAAATCTGCTGGCTGCTTCTCCCCTTTACCGGAGAATGCCGCTTTCGAGTTGTCTATACGTAATAACCATGGCAACAACGCTGAAGCAGATCTTCACCTCCTGCCTCACGACACGACATACGATTGCGTGCAACATGACAACATTGATTTACGACAACAAGAAAACAATTTTGACTGCAGTACAAAACGACGGACTGATATCTGATTGCCGGTATTCGATGGTTTGTTTTCGATTCGATAACCCCGCAATGGACAACACGTTGGATTTTGAATTCTCGCTGCAAGCAGCTATTTATTCTACCGTCGTCTGATCACGGCTATGCGGCATGGCTGTTTGCTGTGACGTGCATGTCACGTGACTGGGCTAGTCCACTCAGACGGCCAAACAGCCGTTCTTCTCGTTCATCATTGGCTAACTCATGCTGACGTCACAGCAAACAGCCATTGCACGTGGTATAGAAGCTCTTCTTTCTACGACAATAGCTAATTTTGGAAATAGCGCAAAATGGCAACAATGTTGCAACAATATTTTAAATTACTGTTCCACTTTATTCTTTATTCGTGTTGTTATTTATAATTCATTTAATTTGTTATGTGTTTTCGCATTCATTTAGTAGCAACTTGAAACTAACCGTAAATAATTAACGGTTGACTAGCAAATGGCGTTCGGCGAAAGAGAAGGTCTCATGGCATAAACCCGCCCTCAGGATACTAAGCGACGCCCATTCGGTATTTGTCGAAATGTTAACACACCAATCCATGCTGGCATATAAAAATCAGTCGCCATTTTTGTTTTGCTTTTGTTTCATGTCTAAGTCAACACCGACATGTCTTCTTACACCCTTGGAACTTGTGCGATAGAAGTATAGCATGACACGGTGCACGATTTTCAGCTACTTCAGTATGTGCGGAAAGAATCTCGTTTCCAAAATAGCTTTGTTTTGCATTCCATACCGGAAGCGTTCAGTGATGACGTCATTGATTGTGACCCTGTTTTTTTTTTTTTTACCAGAATTAACGTGACAAGGCAGCACAAGAAAATTCGTGAAGGGTTACCGCTCCTTGCATAAAAAAAAAAACAGAAAAAATAATCTAAATATAGGCCTAAACTAAACGGCACTATAACTTATCGTGCTCAGTTGTTTCTGTTTTACAATCAAACGTAATACAACGGGCACTTTATTGGAAATATTAATTAATTAGCGGCCATTAATTATACCAAAGTAGCGATTTTCTTCAAGCTGTTCAAGAAACGAGTTACAATTATATTTTCATAAGGAGCTCACCATCAATACTTTCACAAAGCAAAATCATAAAACAACAAAATGGGTGGTATCATACAAACACCCCGTAAGGGTAAAGGGACCCATCTAGTTTTTGCCGTAGAAAGTAGTGATATCAGAGCCAAAATGGCTGCCACCAAGTTTCTCGCCCTAAATCCTGATCACACAATCTTAACTGACACCTCGGATTCGGTGTTGTCAGTTAAGCTTGTCAGTGAGAGCGAAATTGTCCCAAGAAGAAGAAGAACAACAACAACAACAATACTGTAATTAGCATAACTGTTGCAAGAACCTGGGCATTATCAATAACTACGTTTTAAGCTAGTAAAATTGAAATTCGGTTCTCTGGTTCGATCTCCAGCAAAGAATTTTAACAACAATAACAAGAAATGGCCATGTTGTGGAGAGGCCAAACGATTCGATTGTCTTGTGGTTGCAGTGAAATAAGGACTGGCCCAAAATACTGAATTTCGTTGCTATATTTTAATTGTGGGGGAAATTGTAGGATTACAATAGTTGACGTTTAATACGCAGTTTCAAGTTAAGGCTTACATAAGCACCACGATATGTTCGTCATTATGTCTGGCTAATTCAGAACAATTATCTTATGAAGCTTTTTTCCCGCAGCTTATGGAAGCACAGTTATTTTGCACCAACCTAAACACGTTAATTTATGATAAAATGAGGGTCAACTACGACGAGTACGACACAAAGCTGTTTTGGAAACATGTCTCCTTCCGCACATACCAGGGCTGGAAAATCATCCACAGACTCTTCCTACATCTATCGCACCAGTTGCTCGTCAAACACGAATCTGGAATGTGACGCGATGTTGACGTAATCATTGGCCACGTCGAAATTATTTCGATGTTCACGAATGACGAGCAACTCGTCACACAGCTCCCAATCAGCTACGATTCGCTATCATGGTTATTGGTTGTAGACATTTCGAAAAGGGGAATTATCCATAAAAGGCAAGGGGGACAATGGAATTTCGCACTGGCTAACTAAGGGTGAGTTCACGCAACGACTCGCCTTTGCATTATCGCAGCTAGAAGCTAGAAATTCCAACATGGCGGCAGTTTTAGCTATGTCGACTCGCAACGAAAACAGTCCAATAATGCGAGTTCAGAAGCGACTGAGAAAATTTCGTCAGGAGGAATTCTTTATGTTATCGTCACGGATTATTTAAGACTTAAATCATTTACTCAAACGACGTCGGATTTAGAAAATCCAGGTAGCGTAACGTCACCTTTGCCATCGCGATTAAATTCTAGCTGCGAGAATGCAAAAGCGAGTCGTTGCGTAAACGCGCCTTAAAGCTCGTGAGCGAGAAACTATAAATTGCATAAATGCGTCCTTAAGGGTGTATTTATGCAATAACCTGGCAAAGGCTTTCTAGCAGGTTATTTGTTGTGAATCCAGTGCAAGAAAATCAGTTTAAAATGCGAAGGAGGAGATTTTCTGTTTAATAATGGGGAGTATATTTTGAGCATCCCGCAAACATTTACAGTTTAGCACACTTGGATTTTGGCAACTTTCTTTACCGCAATGATGATGCGGAAGAGCTTGCAGCAAGAATTCGTCACGATGTCTTTGAGATACGTAGCAATATACAATACATTTAAACAAATGAAGTCGTGGATTACCTACCCAGGTATCGTTGTTGCGTGGCAACGATACTTTCGCCAGTGTTTGACTCGCAATAGAGGGATGCGGATATTCGCGAGCCGCCATCTTTGAAGGTTTAAACGAGGTGACATCCAACTGATTTACGTACTAAAATAGGCTTCGAAAAATGGCGTAAGACCCTGCTTTTTACGGTTTATTAACTAGAATATTTTTAAAATTTTTATTCCAAACCTTAACTTGATACTGGAAACGTGAAAAGGTACGTATTATTATTATTTTGGAATTTTTCCGTCAGGTTGTCAGACGCTCGCAGCTAGTAAGCACTACTGAAAACTGCACACGCAAATTTAAATTTTGCATCGTATAATTCACCCTGTAATTAAAAATGATGAACTAGCTAAAAGGCGTCAGGGCGCGTTTAGCAACCAGTCATTCTCGCTCGCCGAATGCTATTTGCTAGTCAACCGTTATTTATTTATGATTAGTTTCCCGTTGCTACAAACTGAATGCGGCAATAGATAACAAATTGTATGTATTATAAATAACAAGACGGATAAAGAACAAAGTTCTACAGTAATTTTATACATAGCTATAAGGTTGTTGTAATTTCACGTTATTGCCAAATTTTGCTATTCTCCCTCAAAGTACAGCTTCTAGCAATGATCAAACGTCGGTAGAATAAATAGCTACTCGCAGCGAGAATTCAAAGTCCAGCATGGCGTCCATTTCTTGGCTATCGAATCGAAGACAAACCATCGAATGCCGGCATACAAAAAACCGTCCGTCGCCTTGTACTGCAGTACAAATTGTTTTCTTGTCATCATAAATCGACGCTCAAATGTTGCAAGCATTGTACACCGAGGCACGAGGAGAAGATTTGCCTCTGCGTCGTTGCCATGGTTACCAATACGCAAAGACAACTCGAAAGCCGCATATTCCGGTAAAGGCGAGAAGCTGCCAACTGATTTAGTATTGATCAAGTAAAAGCTAGTGAGCGAGAAAACTGTCGTTGCATAAACGAGACCTTACTCAAGAAAAAATATTAATACGGTTATGGTATCTTCTAATGTTAATATAGAAATTGACTTTGAATAGCGCGAACTATATTACTGCCTGCTGCAGTCTTTTGCCAAGCGTTTCTGTGCCATTACTTGGACATGCGCTCTATGAAGACAAGATTAGTTCTACAACTAAAGACAAGATTAGTTCTACAACTAAAGACAAGATTAGTTCTACAACTAATCTTCCTGAAGACACCAGAAAGGTAGCGGTAATAGGTAGCGTCATTCAAATGCAACATTGAGATAAACATTAGAGGATATCTCAACCGCAATAATATGATTTCTTAAATAACGTCTTAAATAAGTAGTCGCGACCATGCACTTCGTTAATAAATCGTAAAATGCACGGTCTTGCGCCACTTCTACGATGCCTATTTTAGTACGTAAATCAGTTGGATGTCACCTCGCTAGACCCTTCAAAGATGGCGGCTCGCGGATGTCCCAATCCCTCTATTATAATTCGCTACGAGGAAAGCATTGCGAACACTGAGTCACGTGGGCGAAATTCTTTGGCGCCGAGTTCGCACACTTGCTCAGCTTTACAACATGCTGTCAAACTGCCAAATAGTGCTCATAATTAGCAATTTCTAACATTTAATGCCAAATTATTCATGGCTCATGCCTCAATAAATTTAAACAGCTCCATTAACAAATTCAATGTTCCGAAAATAAACGTGGTGATAGATATTATCACCTTTGATCCGAACGGCATTTTTAAAGAAGAATGTCTTTTTCACGTCGTTTTCCTCTCACGCTCTCTGACGGCAGAATCAGTCCGTATGACTGACTGAGAACTTTATTTTTTAAGCCATCTTTCCTGCCAGATGAATTTCTATTCATCTGATAGGCTACATCAAGTTAAAATAAATCGGTAAGCATAGGAATTTAAAAAAAAAACATTGTCGTTGTGAGTGACAGATGAAGGAATAGGTAGTGGTGGCGGTGGGACGCCTACTAGCCAGATGTTGGGCAATGCCTACAGAGCAGTGACATTTGCCGCCATATTGGCACCAGATTGGCACCAGTATGGGTTTTGGAGGGCATAACTACAAGGTGCACTACATAAAAATGGAGGGAAAAACAACGGAAGAGCGGATTTCTTAGGCTTAAAATAACGTTGTTTTCTCCAACAACAAAAATCGCGCGTTTTAGGTCTAAGAAATCACTCTTCGCAGCATCGGCTTCAGTATGACGCCCTTCTGTTTCTCTCTGCAGTGCCCCTTGCAGCTAACCCATTAAGGCACCAGCATAGAGTTATATACAATAATACTACGTCCTGTCACTACTCTATACATTCTTAAATTTAGGTTTCATCAAGTTTTCATTTATTATTACCGTTGGGTTCTAGACTTGTTTTTAAGGATCTTATTAGGGTATCGACCTGAACAAGTGAGTTATACTGGTTCGCGTCAGTGCTGGATTAATAGAGGCGGGACTCACGCGCGTCGCTTGGATACACACTATACATAATAATATGAAAGGGGTGAAACAGCCAGAAGCCTTATCGTAGAACGATTGTGCGTTATTAAATTTTATGCTTGCATGCTGTTATCATCAATGAAACTCGCGCTGCAAGTCTTAGTTGATAACTTGTCTCACGTTCGAAACCTATATTTGTACCCGTACGTTGACCAGAGCGGCCGGAGAAGCGTTTTAACATCGAAGTAAAAGCCCCGGCCATTACCGGAAGTTGACTGGGGATGACAAAAACTGAAAAGCCTCTCATATCGCTCTGGACAACCTAGATGTACAAATTATGACTTAGAACGTGAGAAATGTTAACAATAAAGACGTTCAGTGCGAGTTCCAGTGATTATAATAGTGATTATAAAAAAAAAACAGGATTGGTCTACGATAAGGCTTCTGGCTGGTTTCACCCCTTTCATTATATGTATATAGAGCAGCGTCAAGTGACGTCATGTGGCTACAAGAGAGATACCTGCAAGGTGCACTAGATTGAAATGGTGAGTTAAACAACGGCACTTCTAGTCAAGCAAGTGCTTTGAGAGTGGATTTCGTAGGCTTAAAAAACCGTTGTTTTCTCCAATCCCTTATGCTGCTTAGGTTGTAATTGGAAAATAAAGATTCCACTTGCTTAAAAATGTCAGCAACTGCCAACAAATCGACAAAAATCGCGCGTTTTAGGCCTAAGAAATCCAGTCTAATAGCATTGGCTTCAGTAAGACGCTCTTCTTTTGCCCCACCAGTGCACCTTGCAGCTAACCCAGTAACTGGCTCCACAATAGAGTTATATACAATAATACTACGTCGTGTCACTGCCCTATAGACTGTATCCATGCGTCACGAGCACGCGAGGGACGACGGGCCGACATGCCCCTGTGGTGAGACCCAGTGAGCTATTGTCCAGGTCGGGAAAAGCAAAGGGGCGACACATTTTGTAAAATAAAAACTGAGTTGGATTTTCCCTCGTTACACATCTGTGAATCCGTCCGTGACGTCTCATTAGTTATAGTCTAATCGTTCAATCCTTTTTTTCTATCGTTCAATCTTTTCGATCGTTCAACATCAGAAGAGTTTCCATTGTAAATTCGTTCTGTCCGAATTATTCGGACAATTTGTAATTTTGCTGCGTTGTATGTTTGTCTACCGTTTTGTTCCGCAAACAACTATCATGAATGCCCAAAGGCATGAACCGAATCTAATAATATTTTGTCTGAATATATTTTTTTTTTTTCCAAGGCTGGCTGAACTATGTGTGTAGTACTTGTTCAGATGAGCCGATGAAGGCACTTTTTTTTTGGGGGGGGGGGGGGTTAGGAGGCAAATCAAAGTGAAGCCCAAAGGTAACGTCAACTAAATTTTTTAATTAATAATTAATGATAATTAATTACTTAATAATCAATTATTTAGTAGCACCATTACAGGTTACACTTAATGTTTTAGTAAAGGTGTTTGTTTACGTTTGTCTAGACTTGCATAATGCCTATAGCTTTGAGGCTTTCATTATTATTTTTTTTTTCTCAAACAAGTTAAATACAAATTTTTTTTGCCCCACAGGCAGTCACGAAAAGAGGTCTTGTAAATTGATGGAAAATTTATGAAAGATTTTGTGCAAAATAAAGTTATAAAAATCTTTTTGAGGAGGGGGCTGCAAGATATGTGTAGCCCCTAGGCGGCAAAATCCTAAATCCCCCTGTAGGTTTGAGTCTCACCAATAACCAATTTTTCTTTTCCCACGTACCGTAATGAATTTTTTTATGATGAAATTTTTCTTCATTTTTAAGAGTTGTATTTTTAAGCCTTGTGGATGACGTTTTGTGAGTCTGGACGCGATGCCATGTTTGTTTGCTTGGTAACCACTTGCATTAGGCTCTTCCGTGTGCCTTCCCCAAATGTAAATCAGCGGCCATACTTGTTTGGGCAGTCACGTGTTACTAAACCGTTGAAATTCAGGCTTGCCTAGACAACGGCCACTACTTACGATGGACTGTTTATCCCTTTGGTTAGGGATGGTTTAAAAAACCCGGATGAAGCCTACAGTGCAACCTTAACGAATGTGAATTGTGTGGCACTCGCCATTTGGCCAGGAGGTAGGAAATTACAATTGCCATTGTCCATTGCTTCCTCACCATGTAGAAACAATTTAGCAATTGTGTTGTTACTTAATGCTTAAATATTGTTTGCATTAAACTAACTGCAATCAGCTAAAGTGGCTAGCAACAGTTTTGCACACTTGGTTGGAAAGCCCTTGTAATTCCTCACGCAGCGCCGCTAACCACTTGTTTCTAGATATTACGGTTTCTGAGATATGCCAATATAAGTCTTGGTTGCACGATAATTCGATAAATCAGAAAAAGTGCAGTACGATAACCAACAAAAAATGTTATCGCGATATTATCGAATTATCGATTATCGTGCCACCCCAACCTCTGGTGAAGGCTGGTGGAAGCCGGTAACACTTTGCCGCATGTTTTTCAAAAAGCTGAAGTACCTAATATACCCTGACCACAACCCTCATCTAACAGACGATATTTTCAAACGATTTAAATGCTTTCTCAGTTGCGTTGTTGCCCGCTGGATACGCGATATCTTTACCGATAAAGCGAATCTGTCCTCGTCTTCCTGGTAAATTGAGTTCGGCATCGGACAGACCATTGTCGACTCGGTCCAACGTCGACAACCCGCAGACCAGACACGGAGACAAAGAAGCAGGAACTTCATTCAATTTTCGAACCCCAGCAACTGGCTACTATGACACTCTGATATTCGCACGCGGTATAGAGGCAAAGCCTTGTGTGCGCATGAAAACTTGGCAAGAAATTGAATTTTTTTCTTCCCTTTTCAACTCCAAATTCGCAAACGTGTTCTGTTTCGAAGTTACCTTTCGGGTTGAAGGAAATGAACCACACAGCTCGTTTCATTCTCGTATCGACTCGAGGATTCGGAATTATTTCTTTTCTTCGATGTGCCTTCAAGTCTGAAATTTGGAATCTATGATGTTTCAGGTGAAGCAGGCGGCACGACCAACAAAACTGCAATGGTTTTTCGCAGAGCGACAAAGGATTTTGGCACAAGAGAGAAATTGGGATCACCTCGAAGCAGATTAAGTTGTTGCCTTAGTCCAAAAGCTGCAGAAATGACCCGTCAGATCTAGGAAGATCTTTGGCTATCACTGAAACGCGGGTGGATACCATCCCCTTTCTAATTCTGTGGCACTGACTAGATTATTGCTGCTACTGCCCACAAGAAAAGACACATTTCAAGATTCCCGTTTAATGGAATTTTTGGTAAGAAAACACGTCAGCTTATAAATTAAAAAGTTCACATTGTGAGGGGGCGGATCATCTATGCCAGTGTGTAAGTGCTCGGTAAGCCGCGAACACTGCAGTGCAGTTTGGTAATCATTGGGTAATCCTACTAATCGGGGTGGTATTACGTGGTAATCTTCAACAATCCGCAGAATTTCCAGATAATCCGAAGTAATACGATATGCGGGAAACTCTGAAAATCAGTGGTCATCTTGAGGTAATTCCGAAGAATTCCGTATATTAATCCAATAATCCCAAAAAATCCAAGTAGTATTTCAAACCCAAGTATTCCTTTTTAGTAATCCAACAATCCGGAATATACCACAGAATTTTAGCGAGCTTGATAACCAATCCGAATTAACATCTACAGGTAATCAGTTGTTAATCCACTATTAATCATTGGTAATCCATGTTTGTGAGTAACCCGATGTACACTATTTTGACCAGTTAACACACCGACATCATGTGACGTTTCGCCAACCAAATCGTCGACGTTTTCAAGCACTTAAAATTAAGTCTTCGACTGAATGGCTAAGTGATGGCATACAGTCATTGCTATGTTTACCGCGCAAACATATCTCATAGCAGCGATTTGTTGTCGTTATGCGTGACCGCCCTCAGACATAACATATCACAAGCACACAAGATGCATAAAATCAATTCTTCAAAACATACAAACGTTAAAAATAAATAAATAAAAGCTTGCAGACCAAAAAAAAAAAAGGCTGTTTACTGTCAATCATCTTTACCTAGCACGCAACGTTGTAGCTAAGAGTTCCTCATGTTTTGTATGCTGAAAAATGAATCGACGGGCCGTTACGTATGCTATTAATAATAAATTAGATCATACATACATTTGATGTAAATATGTATATAGATAAATTCTATAGCAGTAGGTTATTAGGTTTACTAGGTTCGTGAAATATCCAGTAATATAATACAGTGACTCGGTTCAGGGGAGTGCCCATGTTGAAAAATTTAACCAATGCTGATTGGTAGTTCGTGATGTTACTGGGAAAATGAACACAAAATGCGCGAAAAAAACCTAATTTGCGCCATAATAAATAATAAATCAAACGGCAAAAGGGTTTACGAAACATGCCGTATTAAAGACTGGCCTTGTGAGAGTATAGGATACACCATACTCATGCCAGGCAGAGAACGACTTGACGTTTTCATCGATTGTTTAGTCGTGGCATATCGCTCGTTTCATTTCTGGTGCCTGCAAGGTACACTTTGCTGTTCGATTACTGCCACACGGAGAATTCGTAGAACGAAACCTCGTCTACTGAATATCGTTTTCTGCTCTCTCAAAACCTTGAACTACGGTCACAACCGTTTAGAATGAGAAATTATCCTAAACACACACCATCCTTCCTCATTTTAGCCCTGTCTTCATACAAACCGAGCGTGTGTCCAATCGTTTTTGCGGATACTACCGTTTGCGTAGTTGTCCGTTTTGATCTTCAGGACAGCATAGGTTGTTCATCCGTCGACTTTTTCAACTCAGGAACGATACCAAATAGAGACAAACGGTTTTCACCATTAGATTCAGCGTCCAAAATTCAGTTAAAGGGAATTAAAGAAAAACCGGAAGTATAAGTGGAAGTGGGTCACATGTGACCGCAAGTAGCCATGTGCTAGCCACGCACTCTACCAAGTGCGTTACCGAGGTAGAACCTTACATATGGGCTCCCGTCCAGCTTAAACACTATTCAAGCTTTCGTAGTGGCGTAGGGCCACAAACACACAAGGAGGGAGAGAATATTGCTGCTTTGCGTCCACACCAGAAATCAAGATATGGTTGTGGCTCTAAGTCACCACTCAGAAAGGATGAACAGCGCGTAATCTCAGCTGGTGCCTGAAATAACGGTCCGCCCTGGTAGCACAACTGGTACGGATTCTGGTCAATAAACAGAAGGTAATGGGTTCGAGGCCCCGTCACTTTTCTTTATTTCGTGCATTTTTGTCTTTTCAGAAGGCCATTCTGCTGCGTTAAATTACGAGAAATCCACCCCTCCCTTCCCCGCCCGTCACTCCACAAGTCTCAGCTTAATCCTAATCGGTTTATCCATGGTCATCACACAAGTTTGATCGTGTAGTCTCTGCTTTATAAGGCTAAAAATTAAATATAAGGCAATTAAGGAATTTTGTAATAATCATCAAAAATTTTTGCCAAATGAAAAAAAAAGAGAAATAACTGTAAAAAAAAAATTAATTAAAAAAAGTACCATACTCTTTCACTAGTTTTAACCAAAAACAAATTTGGCGAGACACCAAGATTTTTTAGTAATTTGTCAGAATATATTTGAAGGGAAGGTGGCTTCGGGTCTTTATAATTGGATAAATTTGATAAATTGCAAAAGAATTGGAAATTAAGCCAAGCATAATTTGTTTTTCGCTTTTCATTTTTTCTATTATTAATTTTGGTTGCAATTTATTAGACAATTGCTTTAAGGGGTTATGTTGGTGGTTTTTAAAGTTTTTTTAATGGTTTTCTTTGCTTTTAATAATTGGGAAAGTTTGATAGTGGTTCTAAAGTTTTATTGCTACCGATTTTTAGTTCATTTTAATCAACAAACTTTCTGTTGCTTTTGGAATAAAAAACATTTTTCATCTTGGTTTTAAAATTTGTTTCTCTGTAATTTTTTTTACCATATTAACTCGCTACATACAAAGCCTAATTATATATAATAGCTTCTTAGAGCATGTACTTTGGAAATAAATTTTTTTTAAAGTGACTGTACCAATATAACCCTCAGACGGTAAATCAAAAGACAGGAAGTGTTATCGACTTTAAAATTTGTTATCTCAAAGTATGTGACAGTAACTCTTTCATTCTAAAGCGCCGTGTTGAGCAAAGCTTATTATCAGATTACAATGAATTTTTTTTTGCCTGGTTTTTGTTGCGTATGAAAAACTTTTTACTTTTTGTCACGGAATGCTGTTTATCGATTTCTCCAGGCTCGTGGACTTGGCTGCGAGATTTTCGCTTGAACGACGGTTTTTTTTTTACATCAACGTATTTATTTATTTATTTATTTACTGTATTTCATTTGGCTGAAATGATGCCGTATTTTAAAATCATTCACTACTGCTATGAGTTGATGTAACTTGATTTCAAACTATTCTCCTGATTATTTTCCCGATTTTTCTGTTCCCAACTTAAATTTCATTTCCATATGCCTGGCTAAGTCAGCCATTCGCCGTGTAAGTCAGGCGAACTAATCAAACAGAGAATATTTGTTTTCTTTCCACAACAGCACCAATATGCTCCACTTACACTGAAAACACCACACGGGAGCATTCTGTTTCAGTAATTATACAGGTCGAAGCTTTACTCATTTCTGAATGGTCGCCGACAAACAAACCACAGGTGTATACAGTATATCTCGCTTAGAGGACGCGGTTTGCTTGCATTCTCGTTATGCGTATATTAGGGAAGTGACGTAACCTTCGTTAATCGTCGGACTTTTACGGAAACACGAAGCTGCTTCTCGCCAGGGTT
>JAHWFP010007451.1:71455-86566 GCA_023313725.1 Lithobius niger
CACTTTAGTGAAGCGTCGGACTTTTACGGAAACACAAAGATGCTTCTCGCCAGGGTTCGGAGTAGTTATGCCCGTATCAGGGCAATGACGTCACTTTCGTGAAGCGTCGGACTTTTACGGAAACACGAAGCTGCTTCTCGCCAGGGTTCGGAGTAGCTATGCCCGTATCAGAGCAATGACGTCACTTTCGTGAAGCGTCGGACTTTTACGGAAACATAAGATGCTTCTCGCCAGGGTTCGGAGTAGTTATGCCCGTATCAGGGCAATGACGTCACTTTCGTGAAGCGTCGGACTTTTATGGAAACACAAAGATGCTTCTCGTTAGGATACGTTTAACTTGTGACTCGGCGGCATAAAAATGAGGTTTTGGCCTAGTTAATACGAAATATCAACGCTTAAAGCAAGCAAAATTACAAGCTGGATGACGAAATGCGTTGGGGGCTAGCACCGCTACATCAAATAAGAGAAAACATCGTTAGTTCTAAACATCAAAAACATCGTAACACCAACGAAAGACATCGAAACCATTGGTGGGGGTAGTATACTCAAAATTTTATGTTAAACAATGAATGTTAATACTTCGAAAATAAAATCTGCTGTCGATTCTAGCAAGAATCATTCTGCGGAAATATAACCAAAAATTCTCTCACGGAATGCCACTTGTGTTTTTACGAAATCGATCATTTGTGCGGTTTTAGCACTCAACTCCTTTCTATCACATTTCTCTCGACCTTCGGGTGTCGGGAAATTAAATCTGGAAATGAGTTCCGTGCTAAAACACACAAATTCTTGATTTCATGGAAAAACACGGTGTATTACGACTGATAATACCAGTATTAAATCCTAAACAACAAGCTTTGATTATTTTATTACGCAGCAGTATTTACGGGTAGCAGGAGCGGAACTGGAGGACGTACCGCAGAGCGGATGACCCAACCCTAACCGCTGGAATCCCCTCTTAAAGCTAATCAAACCATGGCGAAGGAGTCGGGAGTCTGGATGCTGTTCAGTTTAATTTCTAGATGGCGAAGATTCACCTGACTTCGGGCATGGCAGACTGTCAGAGGTACGACTTTGGATTAATTGGGAATGGCGTAAGGTTCGGAATTAATTCAAATGGCCAAGCCGAAAAGTAAACCAAAAGCTGGTCTGCAGCCAGAATGGCGTCTACAACCGTTGTGAACATTCCAAATCCGTTGCCATGCCGCCGGCCGTTGGCAAGAGACCGAAACGCAAAGCATACAATGTGATACAGTGTCGTTACAAAATCCGCAAGGTTGTTATAATACAAAGTCGGGAATTGGAGAGTCCCGTCTTGAATCTGTCTTACAGAGTCCAAAAGGGCGAAGCTGAGAGTCCAGAGTCGCTGCAGTCGCTCCAAAGTCTTAACCCCCAACTTCCCAGATCCCGCTAATCATTCCTCACCTGGATGTTTGACCCCTTCCCAGTCGAAGCCATGACGCTATAAGGGAATAGGGCTCCCCAGTCTACATGAGGACGAGGAATAACAGAATCTTTCTCACCCCCGAAAAAACCAGGGGTGGCTGAGGTTAGGATCGAACCAGGGATCCCTGCCATGTGAGATAGTCGTGTTAATTATTAGGTCACCTATAGTCCTGTACGCATAGCGACCTCACCGTTTTGGTGTTTCATTAACAACTCTGTAATGTGTGGCGCAGTGGCATCCTGAAAACTGCTCTGTGAGTAAAGTTGGCGCTATAATGGAGGTAGCTGTCGACGTGCCACATCCCCCATCCTCATCGATACACTTCTCGAATAGAATACAATAGAAATGAATAGAATAGACGATGTTAAGTGGAAAGAACCACCATTGTGTCAGTTGTTTTTTGCGCCCGGAGGAAACCCTCGTACAACGGGCGGGAA
Organism: Lithobius niger; assembly: GCA_023313725.1. Classification (NCBI taxonomy): domain Eukaryota; kingdom Metazoa; phylum Arthropoda; class Chilopoda; order Lithobiomorpha; family Lithobiidae; genus Lithobius; species Lithobius niger. The sequence continues at coordinate 73,340 of JAHWFP010007451.1, forward strand.
ACAACTGGAGAAAAATACGTATGTATACACTTTCCTTCACCGGGATCGAACCTGGGTCTTGGAAGCCAGAGATGTACAGCCGGGACCCAAGACGCCTATCGAATATGTCGCCCCAGTGCCCGCTGTTACCCGTGCACCCAAAGTTGCATATTAGTTGCATTCTAGCTGTAAGAATGCACCGCAATCGTTGCATAAATGCAGTCAGAGCAGCATGACCTCCTAAACGCAATCCAGCCTCTTTTATCGAAATAAACCGAATGTCGAATCGGCCTATGGAAGTCCGGGTGTTTAAACGATCGTAAACCAAGATTAGAAGGACAGGGTTATAACTCTGGAATGGCCCTTACGGCCCCTCCAGCGAGCCATTTGGCCGTGACGTGGAGTAAGAGGGGAATCGAGCAAACCAAACGATTAGTAGGCCTATCTCTCTTTCTCTTCCCCCCGTGTTTAGTTTTATTATTTCAGACATCGTCGGGAATTTAGATTGCTTTCGCCCAATCCCACTACCCAAACCCGTAAGCCTAACGAGCCTTAAAACGTGCTGCTTGCACCCCTATTTGTATCAAGATTAAAACCGCGCCGGCTCAAAACACGAAATGGCTTTAATCTCGATAAACCGCCGGCCCAGTGAGCTCGTGCTGACCACGCCACAAACACGCGATGCGGTTGGGGCTTACATAGCGCTTACTGGGACCATTTCTCTGTTAAGGTGCGTAGGTGGTGACCTTTGAAAGGAAGTAAGAAATCGATTACCTACGAACGGGCTTACCGCAATCGTCTTTAGAATCTAACAGTGGCGTTTAGAGTTTTTGGACCCTCTAGAGAGGGGGGGGGGTCATACATATTTCGGGTCACGTCAAGAGAGGGGGTTCAAAAACACACTGAACAAAAGTCATTTTTGGACCTCAAAAATGGCACTTTCACCAGTCAAAATTTATAAAAACACCTCAGCTTCTGTGGGGCTCCCCACAGGAAGCTGAGGAGCCTTGGACCTGGTTTCTTGGCTTTGTCTGTCTTTTAGGTGCTGACTATCTTACGGATATGGGCATACAAGCAATCAGTGTGTTCACCATACTTAATGTATGAATCTCGACAAAAGATGGGTGTTAAGGAACATTTTATAGAACATTTTTAACCCAATGTCTTTTCGCTAAAAAAAAGACACGTTTCCTTTCAACTAATGGTAGCTGCTGGTGTGGAGAGCTATTCACTTAATTTGGCTACAGCACTAATCTTGGCTTCAGGAATCATCTGCGGAGAGTCTCAATAGGTATCAAAAAGTGCATTTTTTTTTTGGGGGGGGGTCCCATTTTTTTTGGACCTTGAGTAGGGGTGTGAAGATTTTTTTTCAGGGTTTCGAGGGGGAGGGGCCCTCGAAAATTTGGGGTCACATTTTCATTTCCTCCCCTCGGCCATAAATAATGACCAGTCCCTTAAGTGATGATGACGCGCCATCGTGTGCTAGCACAGCGGTGGAGGGTGGGGTAAGCTGTCGGTGGCAGAAGAGTTTCATAAAGTAGACCATTGCAGTGTATCGGCAGCCGTTACTGGCGTTTGAGCTGCTGACGCGCCCGACGTTTATGGGTAGACCCGGCGGACGCCATTTTGATTAAAGAATAAGGTCATCGGCTCCAGGTCGGCGCCGGTGTGGAGTCGTAGACTGTTCCTGCGCCCATGGCAGATGTCCTTACAGAGGAACTCCCAAGAAGTTTCAGTATAATTATAGGCCTATATGTGCATGTGCATACCATGACGTGCATTCTAGTCATGGTGTCATACTTTATTTGCCATGCTTGGTTGACACTTGTTGTAATTTGGATTATTATATCCACTCCATTTCCAATTCCTCCTTACGAAAACACCTCTGGGAGTGAATTTCCTGTGATTTTATTTGCGTTTATCCTGCCACGATATTAGACCGTCACCCGTTGTTGGAAATTTAGATCCGTTGTTGGAAATCGCTGTTGGTTGCTGTTGGTCGCCATTGAGTTTAGGGATTAGTGAAGAACATCACGTCCTGCGCTAAAGTTTGTGAAAAGCCGGTTTTGAGACCGGATGGAACCGGAAGACTCACGAGACATGAAAAAACCGGAGACTGCATTTAATTTTAAACACATTTAAAATTTCGTGTCTTGAGGGTGAATTCCCGTTTCGCCAAATCCCGTTTCGCCAGAACGAATTTGACAAAATTTTGCGTATACGAAATTTAATACCTTATTTCTATGTAATGGGGCTTTAAAAGGCTAACATTTAACAGAGACAAGCAGTGGTAGAAGAAGACCAATTGATTTATTAGCGTTTTGAAAACTGGCAATACAGACGGAAAAACGTGTACTTTAATTAAATAAAATAGAATGCTTGGGCGTCACTGCCAAGGTTCTCTTTTAGGAATAGTTAGTTATACACGTGATGGTTAGCTTTTTCTAAACGGGAATTACCGTTTTGCAGAATACCGCTTCTCAGAATCAATTCTTCAAAAATTTAACATTGCAGAAGTTAAAGGGGCATGCCTATAATTGTTAGCAATTTTTGATGAGTTGTGGTTTCTGATGTTATGTGTTATCCGCAGCGAGCGCGGCAGTGCGAGCGAGGCACGTAATTTGAAACAAATTATTTTGCAAAATGGGATTCTGAAAAACGGGTGTTTGCCTATAAATGTCTGACCATTATCATGTTATAAATGTTCGTGTTTAAATGTTTTAAATGTTTCGTGTGGCTAAAATTTCGTGAACGATATTTGGCGAAACGGGACTGGCCCTCGAGGCAAAACTTGTTAATCTGCTTTCTTTTTGGCGAAACCGGATATGGCGAAACTGGATTTTGCGAAATGGGACGTAACCGTCTTGAGCACCTAAACAGGACAAACCCTACATCAGAGAGAACCCACATCAACCAGTTAACCCCAAAACGATAAATACTTACAATAAAATCCTAAAAATTTTAAGATAACACAAGCATTAGTATGTGACCTATATACTGCACAGTTGTCCACACAAACCAACCGCCATTTTTGTTATACGTCACCTCCAGATCTAAATTATATGCGGTTTTAAAGTGAGGTTATCGAAGGCACACTTCCACATTTTCATGGTTGGAAACTTTTTGATTATGTTCACACACCTCTCATAAAAAAAATAATCTCCAACTATGAAAATGTGGAAGTGTACCTTTGATAACCTTCCTATAAACCGCATATAATTTAGATCTGGAGGTAACGTTATAAAAAAAAAAACATGGCGGTTGGTTTGTGTGGATAACAGTAGATCTCCTACTAATGCTTGTGTTATTTTTATAGATTTTAAGACTTTTATTGTAAGTATTTATCGTTTTGGTGGTACCTGGTTGATGTGGGTTCATTTTTGTGTAGTTTTTGTCCTGTTTACGTGATCAAGACACGAAATTTCAAACGTGTTGAAAATTAAGTAAGGGTTCAGACAATTTTTTAATTCTTAATTTCTCTGACTTTTCCAGGTTTCCCAGGTGCATCCAATGGCAATTTCCAGGTGTTCACAAGATGTTTAGTTAGGAAAACAGGCAGTATGCTAATGATTTTAATATATTTGTGTGAAAATTATCCAACATCCCAGAAAATGGCTGTTTAGAGACTAATCGCATTTTCACCACAGATATTGATACTAGCCCGAGATTTGGTTTATCAAAGTTATGTCTAAAATACTTGAACATATTAAAGCACAAATTAAAATATTTATAGATAAATAAATAAAAAAACTTTGCCGCGTTAGTGGCAGGGTTCCCAGAAGGGCAAGCCATTTAGACTGCAACCCGTAAAAGTTTTTTCTTTGTTCATTCTTTCTCCTCTATATTAAAAAACCTGGACGTTTCAAAAAATCCCGTAGACTTAACTTACCTACGATGGACCTGAAATGTGACGGGGAACGAGCCCTGAGCGCTTCGTCAGGAAGAGAGTTCCACACAGATGTAACTCGAAGCGAAAAGAAGTGTTTGATTTATTGAAGTTATATCTAAAACACTTGAACATATTAAAGCACAAATTAAAATATGTGCTACTAGCCTAGAATTTGTTTCCGATCTCAATGGAACTTACAATCAGAAATTTCCCTGAGATTTTTTCTCTATTTTCTTTTTCTCATACACTTCTTCATACACTCACGCTGAAAGTTTTTGACTAGATGGAAGTAAAGGGTGCTAAGTATGATTACGAAACGATATATGGATGGAAAGCGAGACTGCTTTGGTTGGCGCAACGTGATATAATAAACTGAAGGAAGAAGACAAACTAAAAGGAGAGGGCCGTTCTCCTGGCCTTCTTTCATCTGTAACCAATTGGAAATTAAAAGAAAATGAGGTCGACTCAACCCCCACATATACACAACACCATCTGTTACTAAGGGGCGTTCACCGTTGCCATGGCAAGGACTGATGGACGAACCCACTTCACCCAAGTTTCTCCATCCCACGTAAGATTGGCTATTGGCTACTCCCGGGTAGCAATGTCTTTGAGCACGCGATCGACTGGAGTCGTGTTGCTGTGGTAATACGGCCGTGGACGAGTCACCTTTATTTAGGGCCACGCAAAGCCAGCCATAAGGCGTTAGCCTTTAAATGAAAAGAAATAAAAAAAAAAACGAAAAACAAAACGGAAATCCTTTCAGCCCAGGGTTCTTATTGAAAAATCGAATACCGCATTTAGAAGTTTAAACAAAACACAAAGAAAAGCAACCGGAAATTATACGCTAAAAATAAATATTTTGGCGAAAGTTTATTATTATTTTAGTTAAAGCACAAAAACGCTAAGCCATAGGGGGAAGGACGTAATGCCGCATTAAAACAATTTAGAAAATCATTAAAATGGTTACGTGAACAGAGCGGACGGTAGCTACAACGGAGGCATGAAGGGCATACCATGGGCACTGCGGATAATTCCCTTCCAAGGGAGGAATATACAGAGTGGTCAGTTAAGTTGTGACCCAGCTTGATGAGACCCGGGTGTTGTGATGAGGCCAAGAGGGGCCATTGATTGGACAAGAAATGGTGACCTTGTCAAATGTTTTCATAAGGTCATTCAACTACTAGCTTTTTAAATATGCATCACACACACAATGGGTACAAATTAGGAATATGTAGGGAACAAAGAGACATTACCAATGAAAAAAAAAACAGAACGAAAATTGGACTAGACTTGCTGGACCTATGACGTACATAAAATGTCGAACGTAGCCATTTTACGTACGTCATAGGTCCTGATGTTTGGTCCCAATTTCTTTTCTGTTTTTTTTTTTTTTTGCATTGGTAATGTCTCTTTGTTCCCTACATATTCCTAATTTACACTGATGGTGTGTGACGCATATTTAAGAAGTTATCAGTTGAATGCCTTGATAACGTTTGGCAATGTCATCCATTTCTTGTCCAATCAATGGCCTCATCACATCACCCGGGTCTCATAACATATCGTTCAGTAGTACTTTGACTATCAAGCTGGGTCACAACTTAACTGATCACCATGTAATATAGGGAAAAACGGAAATTTCTATTCTAGAAAGAAACAGTTTTTTGAAGTTAAGCTGCTCTCGTCCACAGATCTCTACGCTGAGAGCAACTTTATAAACTGCCGTTAATAGGCCTAAATCTGAATGCCAACATTCAGTAGAACGAAGTCCCAAACAAGGTGTAGTTTCTGCTTTTTAGGTTGCTGAAACCAGTCCAGTATTGAGCTTGTTGAATTTTTTGAAGGGTAGTGAAGTTGACAAAGACGGCCATTTGGTTTGTAGGCATCGGAATACGCGCAAGTTGCCAAAATAAACCGTACATCGTGCAGTAAATCGTCAGAACAGTCGGGGGTAGCGTTTCGCGCGGGTACAATAATCATTCTATAGCTCCACCAAACAAAACTGCCGGAAACTCACTGCCGAAATACACGAAGAATGAAACTTCGGGTGTGCCCTCGATGGAGGTTTTATTATGCATCTACGTGGAACACACGATGATCGTGTGCCCACGACACCTTTCATGTGTGGGGGAACGTGTCTGGTCTGCCCATAGTAAATCCCATACCGTCCGCCCTAGCAACGCCACAATTAAAATCCTAGAACAACCATATGTAAGAACACAAGGTAATCTGAAATTAAGAAATACTAACCCTCACGCCACCTAGGTGCAATTTGCTAAACTAGGAATACTCTTCCTAACATGTTTATGTATATTCCTCCAGTTTCATACTCTTAGGCACCATTTGTCAGTACGGGCACAAATAACAATTGTGTTGATGTGCACTTTCCTTGAATGCTTCCTCCCCAACTCTTCTAAACCTGTATCACCTTTTTTATTACATTACGCTTCTACATCTCATGTTCCTCTAAACCACGCGTCACGCCTGTTTGCCGTGACGCGCGTATCACGTGACTGGTTTAGTCCAATCAGACGGCCAAAGATCCGCTATTCTCGTTCGTCAGTGGTTAACTCATGATGACCATCACGGCAAACAGCCGTGGCTCGTGGTATAAATGATATAGAGGAAGTCAACATTTTGAATCCGATAACATCGTGTCCATCTCGACAAAACTGCGTGTACATCATTCAACGCACCCACCTACAAACACTTGAAACTGCACGAAACTTCACCATCTTAATTTTTCACAAAATTTCGCCATCAGGAATGTAACAAGGCTGATTTCAAGATGGCGACTTTCATTAACGGTCATTGATCCTAATAAGGGTGTTTGCATGGTTTTATAGCTGCCAGATCAGTATTACCAAGAATTTATAGTGTTGGGAGGAGAATTTGTGACTGAGACCCCGTACTGAAACGTCTTGGATACAGTCGTATTAGTTCAGTCTTAGTTTATAAAGGGCGCCATGTTTTTTTTGTGTGGTTATTTCAATTCAGTTTTTAGCCTAAAATTAAACTAAACTAAACGAAACTAGCTTGATTTTAATTATTATTTAGCCTAGCTTAGTTGTAATTTAGCTTACTTTAGATTTGGGCTGAAAAATGAGCAAAAGTTATCAGATGGAACACGTGGCGCCCTCTGAAAACTCGAACTGAACTAATGGGGACGAATCTAACGTGTTTCAATAGGGACTTTTTAGAGTTACAAATTCTCCTCCCAAACCCTATAAATTCTTGGTATTACCTAGTGTCGTTTTTCAATAAACTTTCTGGAAGAACCATGCCTCCTGCTTCCTTGGCTTCTTCCATCATTCAGGTACTGACTGTGTTAGGAGTGAGAGCATAACCGCAAACACTGCGTCCGTTATACTTTTTGTGTGAAACTCAACACAAGACGGGTGTAACGAACATCAGTGTTTAATAGAAAATATTTAACTCAGCCTTGCTCTTTCGTTACAAACGAGGCGCGTTTGTACCGAAACTTGTTGGTGCGGAGTGCTACTTACTCCATTTGTCTACAGGAAAACATCTGAAGACAGTCTCAACAAGCATACAAAAAGCACATTTTTTGGGAGAGGGGTCACATTACTTTTGGCCCTTGTTTGGGGGGGTGGGGAGGTCAAGATTTGTTTCAGAGTTTTGAAGGGAGGTTGGTCACTGAAATTCGATAGCCACATTTTCCTTCTTCAACCTCCCCCCCCCCCCCCCCTCTCCAGAGGATATTTTTTTTCGTAAACAGTTAGGCGGGCCGGACCTCGCTACGAAATTTCGTTACTTAGCACCCACTAGTGGTGATTATCTGTAAAGTGACTTTATTGCGGATCTGTTGTTGTTGTAGTTAGGTTAGGTGACTTAAGTCGGATTAAACAGATTTTTTTTTGTACGCTGCTGGGCTGCATGGCACCGAGAGCTATGTAGCGATTTTTGCTGAACTGTTTACGAAAAATGCTGATCTGTTGTTGTTGTAGTTAGGTTAGGTTAGGTTAGGTTAGGTTAGATGACTTAAGTCGGATTAAACGAGTTTTTTTTTGTACGCTGCTGGGCTGCATGGCATGGAGAGCTATGTAGCGGATTTTTGCTGAACTGTTTACAAAAAAAATTATGCTCCCCGGCCATAAATAATGACCGGTCTGTTAACCCCATCTCTGGTCCATCATCCCAACACGCTCTGCATAAACACACTGTAAATGACACAAAGTTAAAGATGGTGGAGAAGGCGCCAACGAAATCGTAAATTTGCATAACTTTATGGATGAATGACAATTTGGCATAACGTATGTATGCCAAAAAACTTAAAAGCGTTGCTTTTCACATTATCATATATTTCCACACCTGTCCCTTAGACAATCCCAAATTGTGACATCAAGTGAAATGCAGGCTGAACTACTGCAAATGTTTATTAATAAATGGAAATGTCAAACTTTTAGTTCCTGGTGCGGTGAACAAAAGAACAAACTTTGCAAAATAGTTCAATCAAAAAGAAGGGGGGAAAAAAAGAGAACAAGCTTTTGCCAGCTGCCAAATTTGACGAAAAGAACCTGACGAACATGCAGCCGGAGACCAGAATATTGAATCAAAGTGGTCCGACGAGTTATTTTTAGGAAGATGCACTTTTAAATTGATTTCGGCAAAATTCCAAGGCGAGGATTGACAAAGACAACTTCTGCGTTAGGATAGATTTTCGTAGGGAGGGTGAGAGAGAGGCTGGGGAAATGAACTGCTAGGTATTCCTAGAACGTCAGTTTGCAGAACGAGGAGAAATGAAGAAGCAGTTTACGAGATTTTTTATTTTATTTTCCTGAATTTCCTAAACTGCAGGTGAAAATTCGTCATCAGTCAACGTCTAAATACTAACGTTGAGAAATAAGTAGATATATATAGAATAGACGTTGTCGGCCAATAAGCTTACAGCTTTTTGAAGGCCCGAGCAGCAGATGGTAAAGAACCACCATCGTGTCAGTTGTTTTTTGCCGCAGGAGGGAGGAAACTGGCCTACCCGGAGGAAGCACTAGTACAACGGGAGAGAAACAACCGGAGAAAAACCCCGTACATATACACTTTCCTTCACCAGGATCGAACCGGGGTCTGTAAGAAGCCAGAGATTGAACAGCTGGGACCAAGACGCCTATCGAATATGACGTGCTCGCAGCTACCCGTACACCCGTGTACCGCTGTACCCGTGTACCTGTGCTACCAGTGTATCGCTGTATTTGAATAATAGGGTAGAGTGTAAAAACCTTTTTTTGGAATTCCTCATAGTAGGGTTTCGAAAAGTTGATCTTGGGCAGCACTATCACACACACAAAATTTCATCCATCTGGGTCCGTGTTTTGGGATGCCCCAAGGGCCTTCAAGTTTAACATTGTACGGCAATGAGCGGAATGGCGAAAAAGGCTAAAAATGATGATTTGGCGTTTGTAAAAACCTAACTTTTTAAGATTATCTCCTTCAATTCTCTCAGAAACTACGTTAGCATGCCGTTACACAGAATTTTATTTTTCTTAAAAAAAAACTGCGGGAATAATTTAGCCATCGAACATTGGCTAAAACGGCCTTTTAGTAAATTTTGGCCCATATATACTACTTAAACTGTTGCGCAAATTTGTTTGGGGGGAAAATTACGGCTGCCTTTCTTATAGTCTAAGTATTTCAAATGAAATAATGTTAAAACTAAATTTAAAACCAGTCAAATCATCATTTCGACTTTTTCGCCATTCCTCCCATGGCCGTACAGTGTACAACTGGAAGGCCCTTGGGGTACCTCTAGACACGACCCTAGAGTGACGAATTTTTGTGTGTGTTATATACCACGCACCATTGCTGTTTGCTGTGACGTGCATATCACGTGACTGGGCTAGTCCAATAAGACGGCCAAACAGCCGTTCTTCTCGTTCGTCATTGGCTAACTCATGGTGACGTCACGGCAAACAGCCATTGCGCATGGTTTAGTGATGCCCAAGAGCAACTTTTCGACACCCTGACAACGAGAATAACATTCGTTATTATACTTTTGCTTTAACGGTAATGCCGAGCGATCGAGGCTGTTTCGGAAAGCTTCGCGTTGGATATGGTTTAGATTGCCAAACGGGAGGAATACGTAATACAATACATATAAATTGTATAAGCAGTATGTATAAAACATGCACTTATAAAATATTGCATTTGATCGCCGTATTGCATTTCATATTCCAACATGCCTTATTAAATAACAGGCGAATGTACAAACATACATATATTTATTTCAGCTCTAATATTTGCCGTGTTGGTTTCCGAGAAAGACTGCGAACGCTTTTACCGACAGAGCGCCGTTGTGTTTCTTTTTTTTTACACATCAGCTGAATTCTAACGCATATACGGAAACCGAAAATTCTGAGATTTTCAGGTTTTTTTTAAAGAAACCGTTTGAATTTGCACATTTCTAATGGAAGACTTATAAAATCTCGTTCAAACTCTAACTCGTAAGGTAGTTATCGAGTTAGAGTATCAGAAAATAATATCATCTTCATATTATTCCAATCAGAAAAGGCATTACCTGCTTTGCATTCGGATCTTTTCGGAACTGGGAATATAACCCGTAAATGTGAAACTTTTTTGGTAATCATCTTCTATAGATTTCTGAATGGAATTCCTCGGTCATCCCCCCCCCCCATTTCCGACCGACTTACCCCTCATCCTTAAGACTTGGATTTTCTGTCTTCATTCATTACGTAAATGATGAATTTGGTCAGAAGAAAATCCTACAGTCTGTTCCTCATTATGTTTGCAGGAAACTGACTGTATGACGCCACGTTTTCTTCCACTACGAGTGCAAAAACATGTAAACATTGCACTCGTAGACTCTAACAATAACTGCGTACAGTGTACAAATATGATGTCAACGTGTTTTTGCACTCGTAGTGCTAAGAAACGTGGCATCATTCATGCACTCAGTTTCCTGCAAACATAATGTGGAACAGACTATAGAAGTTAGATTTCAATTCTGGACATTAGATAATATAAACAGTTCGTTTTCAATACGATTACCAGTCTAAAAACTACAAGCTTAAAAACAGTTTTGGGGCATTTATTTTCTGGTGTCGTCTTCGATTTTAACAAACTTAAATAGGACCTTTCGTGAATAAAAGTATAATTCTGAATTCTGAATATTCAGGATATTTTTTTTGTTACAAGCCCAAATTTTTTGAACAACATTTTCCCCATCTTGCATTTTCACGTAACTTCACTGGACCGTTCTAGAATTTCTTGACAAAAATGTAATTTTAGTTAATAATTGTTCATACTCCGGTTTGTGTTTAATTCGACGAACGATTTGGAAATTTCGAGGCAAACCACTTTTTGGACGCCACTTTGGGTAGCAATTTCACTAAGCTTAAATTGTACTTTATCTGACGTAAACTTATTTCTGAATATTATCTATGCGTTTGTTCCATAATGCAATATAAATTTCCAATTGGGTGGCTTCAGTTGGCGGCACGCTCGGGAAACGTAGAAATCTAGGTTTTAACGAAACTCATTTCACCTGCGTACTAAAGACCGGGGTACGCGGATTGAGCAAGCAAAGCCAGCGATATTAGCACATTGTGAACCTTTCCAACGTAAAACATACTGTTTTTCCAATATCACCTGCGAAATTTTAAGCCTTGGGATTAACGGCGCGGTTATGCAACAACTCCCCTTTGCATTCTCGCAGCTACAATATAATAGTGATGGCAAAGTTGTCGTTGCCACGGTAACAACGCTACCCGCATTAGCTAGATCCGACGTCGATTGAGTAAATACTTTACGTCTTGTAATCCCTGACAATAAGATAAAGAATTCCTCCTGACGAAACTATCCCAGTCACTTTTGAACTCGCAATATTGACGATTTTCGTTGCGAGTCGATAGAGCTAAAATACCTGCCATGTTGGAATTTCATATGATTTCTAGCTTTTAGCTGCAAGATTGCAAGGGCGAGTCCGTTGCGTAAACGCGCCCTAAAGTCGCCCCAGAACGACACAGATAATCAATTGTATGTTTTTGGTAGCAGAGTGCCTTGTTGATATCCAAGATGGTTACAAAAACAATGGCGGCGGTCGACTAAAGCCGCCCCTTCCAGGAAGACGCAGCCGCTCATAAATACCTGCAGAACTCAAGACAGGCCACGGACACTATAATGAACCGTGAGCTACAACTTGAACTATTGTGTGCGCGGTGTATCTTGAGTCCTGCAAGTAACTTGTGAGCGGCTACGTCTTCCTGGATGGGGTGGCTTTAATCGATGGCCGCCATTCTTTTTGTAACCATCTTGGATATCAACAAGGCACTCTGCTACTGAAAACGTACAATCGATTATCGGTGTTCGTTCTGCGGAGAACTCAAGATAGGTGGCGGACACTATAGATTATGCCCTGATTGATACTGTGGTAAATTTGTAATGCTTAGGACGCTAACTAAGCATTAATTAAGTACATTAGTACAAATTATTTAAGGCCATTAGTACATTAATTAGGTACCTTAGTACGTTAATTTCACCTGCGTGAATAATGGTTATAAGCAAGTGGCTCGAAAGATTTGTGGGAATTTGGCACTCCAGAATATCTTGTACTGAAACTAGCGTGTAGGGAAAGAAATAATTGAGATATTAACTCTCCCACCTTAGCTATCCTTGTTCTATCTAAAGTGGATAAATTTGAAACTGAATAATTATCTGAATAATCTCAATATCTGAATAAACTACCTGTATAAATTTGATATTTGAGAGTGAAAATCTTCGAAAGCCCTTGCCCAATATCGGTCTACAAAATAAGGCTAGAATGCCTGTAGGAAATCTGAAATTAATCGGAGAGTGAGTTTAAAAGTTCTCAGGGGAACCGACAGAGACAAGAACACGATGAGCAGTTCCTTCCTTTTTCCGCTTTGCCGTGCAGTGCACGTCACTTAGGGGGAAAAAAAACACTAGGCAGAAGGAGTGCCATCAAACGCACGCAGGGCCTGATTAAGCCTTGGGGGGGGGGGGGACTGGATCTACTTAGTAATAATAACAACAATTTCCTGCAAAACCGACAGGTCAAGGAAGAGCCCTAGAGACCCCTAAAACCCCGCCAAAACGTTAGGGTTTGGGTTTTGGTTAGTTCTACCTACTTATATTTGGATAGTGTCATCCTTTGTTCGGCCAATTTCTTTTTTCTTCATTTTTATAGTTCTTATACGACGCCCCTTCCACCCCGCCTCCGACTCCGGCCAAAATAAAATTGCTCACATTTCGGATTCATTCGCAACGAATAATTCAAACAAAAACAAGACAAACAAAAAAAAAATATTGCACTTATTAAAAATGGTAAACTGGCATGTCTAAATCGATTAAAATGGTAAATTGGC
>JAHWFP010007453.1:0-63102 GCA_023313725.1 Lithobius niger
TTGGCTAACAGGATTAACCTTGGCGGCCTTTCTCTGGTTGAATGAAATCACTACTTTGAACGGCCGACCCTTTTTTGAAACTTGGCGGCTTCTCTTATACCAGTTTTGGTTTTGGGTGGATAATTGTCGTATCGTCACTTGTGGCATGAACAAGTTAGCCTAGATAATCCCTAGCTGTTAACCTTTCCCATTGAAGCTACAGATACTAATCATACTGCCATAGCTAGAGTGTCATATATATAAGATTGCTAAACCGGCTTCCGGTTAACCAACTTCCTTCTGTACATCGGTGCATCTTCCGGGCCACTGACAGAAATCCAGAAAAGCAGTAATAAAAAAAATAGTCACATAACCGTGAAAGCAGATGCTATGTTCAAGGTTGGTGTATTGGTTCAATTTAGGTATTAGGTTAACACTTAAACAGCAGTTAAAATATATATAAGATCGTTAAATCAGTTAGGTACACGACTGCAACTTCCGTACATCTGTGCAACTTCCGGTCCGTTTTTATTTCTGTTTTGGCTGTTGCTTGCTGATGTTCGGAGACCCTTTTGATAACTCTACGTTTGGTCTCTCCCACATATCCCTTTAGACAGTCTTTGCATGGTACCCAGCAGACAGCAGACTTGGTGTTGGGCATAGGGGGTTCCGCGAACTAGGTAGCTGAAGATTGGGTTTCAGCGAGGTGAGTGGCCGATGAAGACTTCGGGCAATAGTTGGGTTTATTGTTGGATTTGTCGGACCTGGTTCTCATGCTGTAGCAATGTTTCGGAGGGGCTAGTGAGGTCACTGGCACAGCAGCGCTCGTGGATGGCGACGGGACTTTCCGGGTAGGTGTAGTCGTGGGTGTTAGTTGGTCACACGTCTTGTGCTGCCCGAGTCGAAAGTTTCTCGAGCAGCACACGGAATTCACTACACCTTATCTAGTACACCAATTTGAAGCACAGTGGAGACGTGTCCTTAATACACCACAGGAAGAGGGCAACACCGTCGACACAGTGAGCTGTCCAAGGGAATACTTTAACTAGTCCCACTGGGATCGTATGCCGAATTCAAATTTGTGAAAGTTTGTGCAGTTGCTTGCAATTTTCCGAGGCTTGGCCTGAAAAAGGCGGCAGATCTCGGCCATCAAAAATTCGCCTGTAAATAACCATTTACATGGAACTTTTGGTATTGTGTGAACCGTTAGTGTGAGTAATTTCCGTCAAGCCAAAGTAAATTCGACGATGTCAGTCTTTATGAAGCTTAACTAAGCCTCCTGCTTACCTTCATACATGACTCGTTACAACTACTAATACCAGTAACAATGTTAACTAAGCAATAGTGCAGAGTGCACTGCAGCACAGCCGGCTAGTGACTCCACAGGTAGCATAAAATTAAGAATCATCACGAGCCTTAATTTTCATAGGCTATACAAGAAAACTTCAGTGTGAACCATGTCCTCTACGCAGTGATGTGTGCAGACATCTTTTTCAATGTAATGAACAAACCCCTCCAGTAGAAAAAAATTACTAGCCATAGCCTACTATCATCATGCACAACTAGTGAGGTAGTGGCAATGTAATTTGTATAAATTTTAAAAGTTTAGTTGACCTATGTACTTCTTTCTTGCCCAGTTAAGAAATATTCAAATCAACATTTCTCATCCCTTGAAGTTTTCAAGACTAAGGATGTGGATCGCTGAAGCCATGAAAAGTACGGCCATAACATTTTACGACGCAACGGCGTGAAAGATGCATCGAAATAATCATTAATTACCAAAGGAAGATAAATGTGTAAACTTTCAAGTTTTAAGAAAACTAGCTGACCCCGGCGTAACATATGCCGTGCTAGCAAACAGCCACCTCCTCCCGCCCTCCACCGCAACCTGCTCCCTCCCCCTCTCCCCGCGCTGGAATGCAAAGGCTGCTTGCCTGCTCGCTTTCATCATGAATCGCTGAAGCAACGAAAAGTACGGCTAAAACGTTTTACCACGCAACTGCCTGAAAGATGTATTCAAATAATCATCAATTACCACAGGAAGATAAATGTGTAAACTTTCAAGTTTAAAGAAAACTAGCTGACCCAGGCATAACATACACCGTTTTAGCAAACAGCCACCTCCTCACGCCCTCCACCGTAACCTGCACCCCCCACCCCCTCACTGCGCTGGAATGCAAAGGCTGCTCACCTACATCCGGCCGGATGTTCTGCTCGCTTCTGACCGGACGTCATGATCCCTCAACATGATCATTAAATCTGCTCCTAAGCTAAATATATGTATAGATAGATGAAAAGTGGGACTACTGCCTGGAATACAAAATCATATTCTTAAGTTGAAAAGTGGACGTTTCTAGATTGGAGTAGTAGTTTGAAAAATCTTTTTAACTTTCTTTTGGAGCAGTAAATATAGCCAGTAGGTATCAAAAGTTTGTGCCTACAATGAAGAGGAAAAGTAGGGATTTTTCAGAATTAACAAAATAAATAAATAACTAATACATTTTTCCATTATTTTGACTTATGGGTCCAGAAAAGTGCCACCTATTTTTCCTTTAAAAAATTTTACACGAAAGTTCGAAACAATTAAGATTGTACAGTTTTAACGGGACACCTTACAGGTAAATTACTTAGTTTGAAATGAGGTAGCAGGATATTGTGAAGTTGGGTATCAGGTTGGTTTGCGTGCAATACCCGGAAACGATTAAACCAATAGTTTTATAATAAATAATGTGGATACTCGTTTTTGCTATTAGAGGCAGCTTTCCATCCCTCATAATAAACAAAAGGCAAGTTTTATCATTAATGGAGTCCGATATTTCACATGAAAATAATGCGCCCATCAAGTATCAACCATACGTCCTTTTAGAAAGTTCATTTTGGCAAACACCACTTTTCCATTTCTGTCTTTAATGGACTCGAGTCAAACCAATCTCTTTTTTGGGACATTTTAAGTTACGGTTCAAAACTCCCGTTTTTGCTGGAACACTGGTCTGAAGAACTGAAGGATGAAATCTTAGCATTCACAATGCAACCGAGTCACGTTTCATATTCCGCCAACAGTGGCAGGCTTATCTGTGTGCAAGGTCGATTTACGTTTGTTACATACAAGCAGGCAGTCAACCAGTGCCAAGAGGGAAGTCTTGGGCCGGGAGCAGAGAGCATCACCACCAAGCTTTCCGTTAAAGGCAGATGACATTTGACAGCACAGTTCCTTACAACCATTTCCAGTTTCTTTCACTGACTCCATTGACAAAAGGGCTCGGCAACCAGAAAAAAAAATTACTCAATCAACCCCAACAATACTGGCTACTTGGCAGCCAGAGGCCAGACAGAACCGAATATATAACTGCTGACACATCCAAACCAGTTAAAATGTTTAAAAAAAAACTGGATTTTGTTAAGGTGCACTATCATTTAAAAAAAAATACATAAAAAAGACTCGGTATACAGAAGCCAGTTTTAAAAATCTGAACAGATGTGCAGAGATCGGACGCATGCAATCCTTGGTTCAGAATTCAAACTTAAAAATAAAAGTAGCCTAGGTGCATTACTACTACAAAAGGTTTACTGGCCAATACTGGTTAAGACTACCATACGACTGATTTAATAGCGATCTTAGCTACCATACGACCAATTAATCTAACCACGAAGAAACAAAATATAAATTATACATTAGGAAGAAACATTTGCATTGTTCAGATTGAATGGTAAACTTTAATCCAGGAGTACAAAGTAAAATATACAAAATGTTTACTCTGTAAGCTTTAAAAAAAAAACTCCATGCATGCCTCATACACCCCCAGAATACAGCAACTTGCCAGCATTGTGCACCAGCATCAATTGGGAGTGTGACAGCATTAAAAGCGAACCTAGCAGCATTAAGCAGCATTAGAGTATAATCAGACTATATCGCCTGTACCAAGTGGTGTTAACTTCTGGCCAGTCCTATTTATTATGTGCAACGATTCTACAAATCAAACGACTATTCTTGTGTCTTAAAGTACTAGCTGCATGTACGTTGGCAATTCTACCATGCACTTAACCAAAGTATCGACACTCCTCGAGTATCTTAAAATTATAAATTAGTACCAATCTTCTATTAAAAAGGAAACACAATATTAGTGTTAACGTCCTTTCCAAGCCCTAATTTTCTGTTATTATGCACCTTAGATTCTATATCACCAAAAGAATGGTGTGCTTATATATGCATAATCAGGGTTCACACAATTTTTTAATTCTCAATTTCCCTAACATTTCCAGGTGCAGCCAATGGCAATTTCCAGGTGTTTACAAGATGTTTAGTTGGGAAATACAGTAGATAATGTTTTAATTAATACATGTACGAAAATAATCCAACATCCCAGAAATGGCTGTTTAGACGAGTCCAGACGGGATTAAACACGTTTTCATCAGGGCTATTGGTTTCAGCCTAAGATTTGGTTTATTGAAGCAATATTTGAACACATTACAACACAAATTAAAATATTTGCTACCAGCCTAGGATGTTGTTTCTGATCTGCTAATTCAATGAAACTTACATATCAGACTCGAAGGCATTTTTTTTTTCAAATTGCCCTGTATTTTCCCTGTTTTAAAAAAAATTTCTTGTTTTCCCTGAGATTTTAGCTCTATTTTCATTTTCCCTGAGATTTCCAGCTTCTCCAGGATTTCCAGGTTTTGTCTGAACCCTGTTAATAAGCCAATGTTAGAAAGTTGAAACTTCTCAGGTTCGCGCTTAATGCCGTCACAATATGCTGGTGCACAATGCCGGCACGTTGCTTGTGTTAGGCGTGCATATGTGGTATCATGGAACGTTTTATAAGCTTGCAGTAAAATTGTAATATCTTACGTTCTACACCTGGATAACTAACATTGTTAACCCTCTATCGCAAAAGCCATCCAATCAGCATCGTCCCACTTCTCGGTCTAAAAACACAGTTCAAGACGCAGCGCGAGCTTTGAACAAAGCATGCACGCACAGCTCAATGGTTAGCATTGTTGCCTCCATATCAAGAGAATGCCGGCTCGAATCCCACGGCTGACACAAGTAACATATGGGTCTAAAAAAAATTACCTGGTTAATTCACGAAATGGAGGGTTAATATAGCAAACGTTTGTTGTTTTTAACATATTTTTTTTATTGGTTGTTTTCAGTTTTCATTTTAACAGTAATTTTAGTAGTACAATTATTCTTTGAATTTTTTTATTGAAACAATTACTTTTGTTGTAACAACGCAATTCGCACAATCCTTTTCATGACTAATGGTGTGCAATGATTTTGCAGACAAGATCATTCGTACTGAGACGGTACTAGTACGAACAATGCTTTCAATCAACAATACCTAAAAATGACTGGGGGACTTTTAAGTTTAATACAGCTAAACACCTGACATCTCAGAAGATTGACCATCTGAAAAGCGTACTATCCCTGATCATTTCCTATCAAATTAGTTAAATTCGATACTATTGACCTCCTACTTGTCAGTTTGGAGTGATTAAGTTCTAACAGTCCAAGAAGTCCGCAAAATGATGGCACACGAGTTAACAAGTTTTACTTTTGCTGGATTTTACTTGACCCCCTTCGGTTGCAATGAGTATTGTCACTTTTGGAGGTTAAAGCTGGTCACCACACTATGTCACGCAAGGAAAGTTACCCCGATATAAATGTTTGAAATTCGTGATTTGACATTCGCAGTCGTCGCAAAACCTACAAGTTTTTTTTTAAACATCGACTGCATCGTAGTGACCACAGAACCTGGCTTCTGTACCGACAATGTACAATTACAATTGACAATAGTGACGTCACAGCAGCGGTTCATGTTATTTTCAGTAATTTTCCCATTACACAAAATGAGCGTGCTTGGTGCTAATCACATCGTTCGAGGGACAACTTCTGTCTGTGCCTGCCACTAGTAAAGGAAAAGGAACATTTTGCCGGCCCTCAGCTCGGCCGGCTAAAAATGGTTTCTTTTTTGCCTAAAACATACTTAACCTGATAATTTTGCATTACATTGTCCTCAATGGAATCTCCCTGGAGGTTTTTCGGTGGTATGTAGCCGCCTGCTTGCAAGTCCCTACTGCGCATGTGCAATGCAGTCTTCCTCTGTATAAACGAGAGCATGGCCGGTTCCGGTATTCATTTTTCTCTCAATCTGTCAGGCGGTGACTCGAGAGGGGAGGCAGGGCGGGCCCTTGGTTAAGAATGTTTTAGGCAAAAAAGTAACCATTTTAGGCAAAAAAGTAACCATTTTAGGCAAAAAAGTAACCATTTTAGCCGGCCAGACTGAGGGCCGGCAAAATGTTCTTTCTTGTTTGCCAATACGTGTTAACCTGATAATTTTGCATTATCAGCAGACCTCGTCAAATGTGGTGGCATGCACCGATCTGACGGGGCACCCCGGGATGCAAGCAGGCGTTCCCCAGAAAATGTTTATTACGGTAAAGATTCGCACTTTATTCAGAACAAAATGTGAAACGGCAAGTTGGATCTCTTTCGTAGGGATCGATGGCCCTGAAAAGTACCGTTGTTTTTTATGAGGGTTCTTGCTTCCATCTATGGATGGCTTGCTTCCTTCTATGGATAGCTTGCTTCCTTCTATGGTATGGCTTGCTTCTGCTTCGATCTGTTTGTGCTTAGGGGGCTTGACCACAGTTCTGGCTACGACGATTGGTCCCAGCCGGTGTAGTCCCTTTTCTTCCCTTGAATGTCGTTGAGTGGCGCCAGGAAGCTGCTTGTAGGATTTCTTCTATTGGAATGGCATTATGGAGTGCCCATGATGTTGAAATCGCTCTGACTTCGTGTGCTGATGCTCTTTCCCTGCTCAGGTTGGCTTGGTCATAGGCGATGTCGATAGTTTTCCTTATCCAACGGGAGATCATAGCAGCAGAAGTTTCTCTAGTTTGAAGGTCTACAGGCAGGAAAAGTAGGTTTCTTCCTTTACGGATGTCTAGTGTTGGATACTGGTAAGATAGAAGCGGAGTGTTCGGATGGGATATAGCAGGCATTCAGGTTCATTCCCTGTTAAGATGGAGAGGGCTGGGAATGTGATGGGTTTTGGTGGTTCGGATGGTTTTTGTGTTTTGGCATGAAATCCTGCTCTCGGGTAAAGTGTGACTGACGAAAAGTGTGGGCCGAAGATGCAGTAGGCAGGGTCTGCTGAAAGGGCTTGGATTTCGGAGCAACGGGCGCTTGCTGCGAATGTGACAAGGGAAGACAGTTTTCCTGGTTAGGAAGTGAAGGGAACTGTCTTTCATTGGTTCGTAAGGAGCTTCCATTAGGGATTGCAGGACGATTGACAAGTCCCAGTCTGTAATGAGTCTCCTCGTTGTGGGTCGTTCGTTTTCGAAGGAGCGGAGAAGGGCTGAAATTCGGTAGTCTTCGAGAAGTTTGGTTTTGTCTGCCGCCTTCAAAACTGAGTTTAGGGTTGACCGGTAGACCAGGATGGTGGAGCCTTGAGTTCTCGATATTGAATAGATCAGTGAAGAATCTTAATAATTCGGGTAGAGGGGTCGATAGGATTAATTTCCCTTGCGAAGCACCAATGAAACCATTTGGCCCAGTGGCTGTCATACAATCTGTTGAGTCTCTGGTGGGTTTTGAGGCGATTCGGATGGCATCCTCGTGATGAATTCCAGCCTTTTTGAGGAGTTTGATGATAGTAGCCACGCGTGAAGGTTTAGGTTTGATAGGTTTGGGTGGAGTTTTGAGCCCTTTTGTTGAGACAGAAGATCTGGAAGAAGAGGGAGGCTTCTTAGGGTGTCGACTAGAAGAGACAGAAGGTATGGGAACCATGGAGCCGACGGCCAGAAGGGGGCTAAGAGGAGGAAGAGGCTTTGGCTTTCTTCTGCTTTCTTCAGAACCTACGGAAGGAGTTTGAATGGTGGGAACAGATATGCATAGAGGTTGTGCCATGGGTAAGTTAGGGCGCTGGCTGCTATTGCTTGGTTGTCCGTGATTGGGCTGATATAATGGGGAAGTCTGGCATTGTGCCTCGTGGCGAATAGGTCTAACATTGGCGTTCTCCATGTCATGAAGAGATATTCGCAGATGGATTTCTTGAGGCACCATTCTCCCACTGGAGGTGTTCGGCCAGAAAGGGATTCTGCTATGACGTTCCTGTTCCCTGGTATGTGGAGGAGTGACAGTGTTATGTTGTTCGACATGCAGAGGTTGAGGATCTCGAAAGTTAGGTCATGGAGAAGCCAGGACTTGGTTAAACCCTCATTCCTTATCTAAGCCAGCGCTGTGGTGTTGTCGGCTTGTATTTGGATTACTTGATATCTGATGTTTGGGAGGAAGTGGTGCAAGGCCAGATGAATTGCACGGAGTTCTAGAAAGTTGATGTGTTGTGGTTTGTCTTCCTGCCAACTGCCTGAAATTTCTAGGTTATTCAGATGGCCGATCCAGCCTTGGTTAGACGCGTCGGTGAAATTGAGTTGGTTGGGGGAGGGCTCGCAAAGTGGCTCTGTCTTGGTTAGGTTCGTGACATCTGTCCACCAAAGGAGGCTCTTTCGGGGAAAATCTTTGTGAAAGGGGAGTTCATGGTCTGGGTTGAAATGAGGGTTTGACCAGTTGTCGATGCGGTGGTGGTGAAAGGGTCTTACCATCCAGCAGCCGTAAGGTATTAGGTTTGCCATAGAGTCCATCTTCCCGATGAGGGAGTTTAGCTCTCGGAGGGAAAAGGTTTCTTGGATTTGAAATTGGCTCATGTGGCGTAGAAGATCTTGGACTCGTTCGAGTGATGGCGAGATTGTAGCTGATGAAAGATTGAATGAGGCACCTAGGGACGTGAAGGCCTGTTCTGGAGTGAGGCGTGACTTGGATTGGTTCACACCGAACCCCAACTGGTTTAGGAGAAGGATTGTGTGGTCCCCGATTTGTTCGAGACGGTGGGGTTCTTGATTGTGGAGGGCCCAGTCATCGAGGTATGCGCTTGCCTGGATTTGATTTTGGTGTAGGTGGGCGAGAATTGGTTTCAGAACAAAAGTGAAAATTCTTGCAGCTGCGTTTAAACCGAAAGGCAGATAGCGGAATTTGAAGACTTGGCCGTCGTAGATGAACCGGAAGAACTTCATCGAGGATGGGTGAAGTGGTACGTGAATGTATGCATCCTCTAGGTCTATGGAAATTGTCCAGTCGTTTTGTTTGAAGGACTGTCGAATGGTTTCCAATGTTTCCATCTTGAAGTGGGGGTTGTCGAAGTACTTGTTTAGCGATTTCATGTTGAAGATGAGCATTAGGTCTCCTGATTTCTTTGGTCGGGTGAAGATGGTGCTGTAAAATCCCGGCCCTGGGTTGTGGCGTTTAATGATTGCTCGTTTTGCAAGAAGGAGGGCAATCTCGGCCGAAAGGGGTTTGGAGGGGTGATCGCAAGAGGTGGATCCGACAGGAACATGGGTTGAAAGCCCTTCTTGATTATTGATAGAACTTCGGTGTTGCATGTTAACTTTTCCCAAGCCGGGTAGAAGTGATGGAGTCTTGCGCCGACCGGGAAGCAGGAGAGCCAGGGGCAGTCATTGTTTACGGTGAGAGCTGCGGTCGCCGGGTGATGAGTAGCGGCTGTGGTGATCGTGGGTTGCTGAACGTTTTTGGTTGTTCCGTTGATTGGGACGGAACGTGCCTGTTGTTCTGGCCGAAAGGGCTGGTTCTTGTGACTGTCGTTCCGTGAAAACTTTGTGGAAGCTGGTGGTTTGTTCCAATCTTCAAATGAGGATCGAGGGATTTGGTGTTTGTTTGTCTTGAATGGACGAAATGACGATTTTTCTTGACAAAAGGTTTTGGGTTTACGCGAGATGTCAAGGTGGGGTGCCAGAGACGGAATCAATCCACGGAAGAGGGTGTCGGACTCATGGAGCAGTTGATTCCGAAGCCGATGTCTTGTAGACTCGTTGAGGTTGTTGGCAGATTTGAGAGCTGCTTCTCTTAAACTTAACGTATTGTTGTATAACGCTCTTGTAGCCCAGTTGAGGGAATGGTAGGTGGCAAAGGTAGCTTTTTGGAAAAGTTCTGTACTGGGGGACGAAAGGTTGCGAATTTCTTCGGGGCTGGCGTCGGCCGAGAGTTTCTCGCATAGTGCATTGACTGCTGTGTTCAGGACGTTGGCTTGTGACGCTGCACGTAAGTTCATGCGTAAGCATTTGTCGTTGTCGTATAAAACAAAGGAAGGGACCTCGACTTGCTTTGGGATGGAGAGAGCGGTACCGTAATCCAGTTTGACTTCACTGCAGAGAAACTCGCATTCTTTGTATGTGTCGAAGTTTTTTGGGTTGGTGGCACCATCGCCGAAAGGCCGGAAAAAACTTGACTCCCGGCCGGGCTGAGGGGCTGGGGGTTCCATGTCCAGTTGTAAGGGCTCACCCTTACCCAGAAGAGAGCCGCCGTTCCGGAGCAGGCAAGTCAGCAACGTTGTTGATTGACCTAAAAGGCTGCGGGGTTTGGCATCTTTGTCGCGAAGGGCAAATCCAAAGTCTGTATTAAGACCTCTGTTGATAACCGGGGCGTCGGTGGATTGAGAAAGTTTGTATAGAAAACGGTCCGGGATTGTTTCTTCCACAGTTTTGAGAAGTGACGCAAGAGGAATCGTTGGGTCGTCGGTGTTGTCGTCTGTAAACTGAATATGTTTGGCGACAGGCGTAAGTTACCGGAGGGTTTTGTGGTGCAGTGACAGGCGGCGCGTTGGACGTGGCCGAAAAGGTGGAGTGTCTGCATTTCCTGGCCGCGGGCGTAAGGACGGGGAAGTGGCGTTTTCGGCTGTCGTGACTAACGGTTGACGCTACCCAATCTTGCGTGTCGGCCCGGTGCGCGGACAATGAGCAAGAGGGTGGAGGCTTCGGGGTCGTCCTTGCGTAATGGCGAAAGACAGAGTCGACGAGGTTGTGGGCTTTGCTACAGGTCACACTGCGATCCCTGCGAGAAAACTTGGATGAGAGGCCGAGAGGTGATTTGGTGGCCGAAAAGCCGATCTGTGTGGACGAGACATGACGGAACTTTTGTTTAGCTTCACGGAAGAGCGCTTTGGCTTGACGTAAGTCCTCTTCCAAGGCCGTAAGGTCGAGAGGAGGCGGAGTGCGTTGGCCGTCTTGAAGCTGGGAGTCGTCTTCGTTGTAGGCGTTAAGCTTCCTCAGCTAGGCCGGTCGCGGACGGGCGGCGGGGGAGCAGGTAAGAGCACAGCATCCGTAGTCGGAGCGATGGGCGTAAGGACGTCATGAGCAGAGTCGTCTTCAGCGGAAGTAATCATAAGGTCGGGACGAAGGGACGGTGAATCCAAATTCATGGACGAAAGGCGGGAGATCGATGAGAGAGATGACGCATAGGAACCTCTGGAGGAAAATGAATGCCGGAACCGGCCATGCTCTCGTTTATACAAAGGACTGCATTGCATATGCGCACTAGAGACTCGCAAGCAAGCGGCTACATTCCACCGAAAAACCTCCAGGGAGATTCCATTGAGGACAATGTAATGCAAAATTATCAGGTTAATAAGTTTTGGCAAACTAACTTCTTGGTTATTAGTAAAAATGCCATGGGGGGAGGGGGGGGGGGGATTTTTTTTTATTTCACGAGTTCAGAGAAGTGCTTCGATCTTAGCCGTTCGATCAGCTGTGCTTTGCTCAGGTTCCCAGGAAACCCTCATAAATAGAACTTTTCGATTGACTCATTTTTATTCTATACTGATTTCACACTTGATAAATTAAAGCATGTTGTGGACGAACCGTACTGTACCGTGCCACAACAACCTGGAGCACAGCCACATACGGCACACTGTTTGATTTTATATGCAATAAATGCCAGTGCATGGCTAACCACATTTCTCGGGTGCCATCCTCCTAAATTCCAGCAACATCAGTCGTAATTTACCTCTTTCCTTCACATACAAGGCAAATCGTACCAAACCGCTCTTCAGATTTGGCCAAAACGTAACCAAGTTAGTTCGGTACAGCACGGCACACTATTACATATAAAATCAGTACTATACCGGGCATTCGTACCTGGTTGTGAAGGTGGTCAACATTTTGCTGGCGACAAAATTTTCCTACTTCCAGAGAATGGCCCTACCGTAAACGTGAGAGTATGCCTCTACCTTTCAATATCACATTTTTTGACAAGAAATTTTTTTGCTGGATATTGAGAAGGTGCGACACCCCTGCGGTTTAATATTTTTGCTTTCCATGCAATCATAAGCTTACTACTTGGCAATTGTTATATATTGCATTAACAAATCCCCGCAGGAAAATCTACCACATTTCTGAAAAGAATTCGCTAGAGGCCCGAAAAGGACGTGATAAATCCATTCAAAGAACGATGCGGTTGAAGGGCGTTTTATTGTGTTGAAGCTTGTCTGTAGTCCACGAATCTTTAAAAACTCCATGGGATGCCTACTGCACACCGGGAATTTCAACATAAAAGCAACATTTCCATTATGCCCTGATTTGAGGTCAGCTAAGACATATGAAGTAAGAAAACTCGAAAGATATAAAATGCACAGGGACCAGGAACATTAAACTGAAATATAACAGATTTTTGGGGTCACAAACATGCTACCTCTAAAGTAACATTAAATGCCTCAAAGTAGCTCTTATAATCATCAAACCTCAACTACTTTTAAACTCTTGCAGCTTTGTTTCACCACTTTGAGAAAATATTTGAATTTCCATTTCACTAATAAACGAAATTTAGCTTTTAAAGGGTAATTACATCCATTTTGTTTTACTTTTGGATCACTTACGCAATAACTAAACACAAGAATTGTGGTAAGTTACGTACGTCCGATACAACAATTTAATGCTTCACCAAAACACGACACGGAGACCGCCATTGTTTTGCTGGACCGTGCAGAAATTAATGCCGACAGGTGGTAGTTATCGATTTTGACTCGCAGCTGATTGAGATAGCTCTTTTGGCTGTGAGAGCTTAAGCGTCTGGCGGCCTTAGCTGACCACTACTGTCGGCGAGCTAAGGCCGTCGGACGCTTGAACTCTCACAACCAATTCAGCTATCTCAATCGGCTGCGAGTCGAAATCGATGACTACCATCTGTCGGCATTAATTTCTGCGCAAAACAATAGTTGTATCGGACGTACAAACATATTCATACCGCAATTCTTGTGTTTAGTTATTGCGTTAAGTGATCCAAAAGTAAAAAATACATGCCAAAATGGATGTAAATTCCCTTTAAGCATACATACTTCACGAACATAATTTACGAAACCTCACTGATGTGGAATTATCCCACTAAAAGTGCTATATTTTTTGTTAGTAGCGATTAGGCACTGCTTGGTTAATTCGTGGACTTTACATCCTTCGTTAGATGAACGCGTAAGTAACGGAGAATGGCATAGTCTCAGCAGTTTTGCACCCTACCTATTGCAACACTACTTGTTTTAAGTTACTTCTGGGCGACAGAAATCCAAATTCGAATCTTAACGTTAACCTAGCTCCCCAGATTTCAATAATTACGAACATAGTATGCTGACTACTCTGAAAATTGTCATTTTTAAACAAAACATTTCCGTCCATCCCCCACCCCAACCACAGTTGCGATCCGTTGTCGATTTTTTTTCTCACAAACAACATGTATTGGATTACATTTGCCCATTTAGTAAAATCGTAAAAACTATCAATGTACGGCCTGTAGGAAGGCTAGGCTGGTTAGTTGCTTTGCCATTGAACAATCTGCTAATACTACTATTCTTCGATAATTGGCCTATGACAAAATCTGCAAATATTCGTTAGTTACCTATAGACGTTAATGACACTCCTTAATGCACAACTGCTATTTAACGTCCGTTTGATCAGGTGCAGATGAATGCTCACTGCGTGTGATTATACTAAGTCTATGAAGTTGCAACTGGTATCACGACCCTCACCAAATCATTGGCCACTCACAGACCCACAGATTGCCCATCCCGAGTTCAGGGTTCGTACATAACAGACAAAACCATTTTCCAGACTTTTTCAAGGCTTTTCGAGGTTAGCTTACTACTAATTTCAAGGCTCTTTACACAGTAGACTCTAAAAATTAACTTTTTTAATTCCAGCATTTTTCCAGCTATGTGCTTATAGTTTGCAGTTGGAAGCTAAACCGTTGTAAACAATGATAAACAAACGTTACGAAATACAGCAACTAACGGTGAGTGGAACAACACTTGCTGAGCTACTCCTTCTGGCAAAATTTGCTTGCACTGCAAGGCACCTCTCTTTTTCTGTTTCCAGTCCAATCCGAAGGAAGCATCGTTCACAGAAGAAATGGATTCGGCTGACAAACTATTTCTATTTCATTACTTAAGTTTTTCTATTTATTTACTTAATTTTATGCCTAAATTAATATTACTATTATGGCATAACCTCAGTTCATACTAAGTGCACTCACAAAATTGAAGGCCATTTCAAGGCTCACACTACAAAAATTCCAATTTTCAAGGTTTTTCAAGCCTTGAATTTTTGGTATTCAAATTTAAGGCTTTTCAAGGAATTCAAGGCCTTGTACCACAAATCCTGAGTTATAAAGACAGAATTAGCTTGGATGAAGTTAGATGTTATAATCTCAGGTACCCATAGCAAACTGATCTTGTAGCAATGGTGTGCAAATTTGCTATAAAATGTAAAAAAAAAAAAACCAGCCCCCCCCCCCCCCCGGTTGGTCGTTCGGGCCAGCATGACAGGGGGTTAGTTTTGGTGCAGTCGATCCTGCCTTTCCTAGTCTGTTGTCCATTTGTGGTGGCAGTGTGAACCAGCCATAATCCGTCCAAAAAACGACTGATTCCAACCCATTTTAAATGGCTGCTGAATTTAAGCTAAGATGGATGGTCTACGGTTAAGGGTTTATGAATATTTAATTCCTTTTGTCGATAAATTCACATAAGTTTTTTAAAACTGGGTTGCATTTAAGTATTTAAAAAAAAGTTAAAATATATAAACGACCTAAACTTACAAGTTACAACGGAAAATAAGCTCACACCTGTACGAGAGTACAAAATCTACAATAGGAATTTCCTTATGTGCACTTTGCTACGATTCTCCTATTAGTTGGGCGGGTAAGGGTAACAATTGTTCAGTTGGTGATAAAAGCACCAAATTTGGTGACGTTAATAGTTTAAAATATATAGAATCCAACTAGAATCAGAAACACCTTGCCCGAATCCGCCTAGTAGGTGTTCCTCGTTGCCATCTTGGATTTTAGTTCCCAATTCTCGATTTTTCCTAAATAACTCGATATCCATCAATATTTTGCATACTATAACAGAAAATTGAAGCCAGTTAAATAAGTGTATTCGCTTTTTTTCTATCTCTCACCGTTTTCCAGAAAATGGCCTCCAAAGATGGGCTGTTCGTGCGGATGGAAACCAGGCACCATCTTGGAATTTAGCTCTCAGTTTTTAGCTTTTTCGAACTGGATTGACAATTGAGCAACCTTTAGCATACTATAATGTAATAGAAAACTGAAGCCAGGAAAAATAGCTATGATAGCAATTTCGAAACCCCGCCGAGGGGGTGATTTACCCCACCAAAACGGTTTTTTTACTGTAACTCTGCTAGACGTTTCAACTTTGGTCTACAAAAGAAGCATATTCATTTACGTCCCTCAGAAATATTTAAATGTCAGTGCCTGGACTCCGAGCCTGCCAAAGGGTGTCGGGGCTGCATCGTGACCGGGGTTGCTGATTGAGTGAGCTAAGGGAAAATTTGATTAATGAAACATAATTGGTTCAAACACATGAGCAACCAGACAGTACCAGTGTGGCAAATGGTGCTTCTAACGCCACCCGTGCGTACAACTGCAGTAAGCAATACAACATTATTAGACAGCGCAAATTTTTTTCATGCAACGATGCTTTAGCGTGACAATTTTTAAAACAAGTGCATCCAGTGATTTGCGTCATGGGATGCGCTGATTGATTGAGCGAAGCGAACGAAAATCAGCATTTGTTAGCTATTGTGTGCAAAATTGGATTGAACAAACTTAATTCGGTGAAACGTGGACACACATGAGAAACCAAACCGTACCAATGCTGCAAACGGTGGATCCAAGACCGACCATGCGTTGATTGCTGATGGGTAAAATAGGAGCGTATGACCATGGGTCTTGGCTTCAGGGGAAATAAATGAAATGAAAGATCCCGTGTTTCAGCTAAACGCATATTTTAAATCAAACTGAGCTACGTTGTTATGGCAGCTAGAGACGATAGAAAGGCTCATTTATTTCGTGGATGCGGGCTTTCAGAGCTGAGGCGAATTGTCTCAAAGCAGACAGCAACAATCACTGCGGAGCATGAGGCTTATCATTCGTATCTTGCAGAATAGCTGGCAACAATAAGAGAATGTTTGCCGGGCGATTCACTTTCTGCCTCTCCCAGAAAACAAAAATATCAAAGTTGCCAGACTAATGGTTTAAACTTTGTTCTACACAAGCGCATTTATTTACTTCCTGTAGAACTATTTAAATGTCAGGGCCTGGACACCGAGTTTGGAAAAGGGGTCCAGCTGTGTCGTGCCCTGGATCCCTGACTCAGTGAGCGAAGTGTAAATTTGATTGACGAAACTTAATTTGGTCAAACACATGAGCAGCCAAATAGTACCAGTTTATAAAAGGTGCATCCAACACCACCCATGTGTACAACGGACTTCAGCAAACAATACATTATCAGCAAGCAAACATTTTTTCATGTAATGATGCTTGAGCGTGCCAATTTTTAAAACGGTGCATCCAGTGATTTGGTCACGGGATGCACTGATTGAGTGAGCGAAGCAAACGAATATCAGCTTTTGTTAGCCAGTGTATTCAAAAATTGGACTGCAGAAACTTAATTTGGTGAAACATCGATGTTTATCTGATCGACCAACCAGTAGCAGTGTTGGAAACTGCGCATCTAAGACCAGCCATGCGTAACACGGGCTTCCTCTAGTTGAACTCAAAAATCGTACCACCCTTACCACCCTAATTTGCACGAGCGCTCCTTTGTTCAGTTGGTTGCTATATTGACTTTCGGTTTCAAAGTGCCCTTCAGAGCTTTCTAATAGCGTGAAAAGGACACGCTTAGAATTTTCAGAAAGGTGGGGATCTATTCTCTTCATCAATCTTTAATCAGTCATTAACTTAGATAGGGACCGTCCTATGCCCATTTAAAGGTGTAGAGGTGTTGGCTTAGCGGCGAAAGCGTGTGGTACTTTTTGAATTCAAAGTACTCTGATGAGCCATCTAATAGACCGAAATGGACATGCTTCAGATTTTCTAAAAGGTGGAGATCTATTCTTTCCATCAATTCTAACCGAAATTGTTTAATTTAGGTTCGGACCGTCCTATGCCCGTTAAAGGTGAAAAGGCAATGGCGCAGCGGCGTAAGTATGTATTGAGTTTAAAGTTCGAAGTGCTCTTGCAAGCCCTCTAATAGCCCGATATGTTTAGGATTTTCTGAACGGTGGAGATCTATTCTTTCCATCAATCCTAACAAAAGTTGTTTAGCTTACATGTAAATATAAATATGAGCATTACTAGGGCACTTTGAAATAGAAACTAGCCGCGACACCAAATACAGCTCCACCTCTAAACGGGAGTAGGACAGTCCCTATCTCAGCTAAACAAATTCGGTTAGGATTGATGGAAAGAACAGATCCCCACCTTTTAGAATATCGTAAGTATGTTCCTTTTCGGGCTATTAGAAAGCTTGCAAGAGCATTTTGATAACGAAAATCACCAACCATACACTTTCGCCACTATGCCATACCTTTAAATAGGTGTAGAACGTTCCCTATCTAAGCTAAACTACTTTGGTTAGGCTTAATGGAAAGAATAGAACCTCATCCTTCAGTTCAGAATATCCTAAGTATGTCCATTTCGGGCTATTAGAGCGCTCGCAAGAACATTTTGAAAACGAAAATCACCACACACTTTCGCCAATACTACTTGACCTTTAAATATGTGTAGGACGGTCCCTAAGCTAAACTACTTTGGTTAGGCTTAATGGAAAGAATAAATCCCCACGTTCCAGAAAATCCTAAGCATATCCATTTCGGGTTATTATAAAGCTGGCAAGAGCACTTTGAAAACTAATATCACCATAAGCTTTCGCCGCTATGCCATTACCATTTCACCTTTAAATTGGCGTAGGACGGTCCCTATCTAAGCTAAACATTTTAGTTAGGATTTATGGAAAGAATACATCGCCCCCTCCCCCCCCCCCCACCCATCAGAATATCCTAAGCATGTCCATTTTGAGCTATTCGAAGCTATCAAGAGCACTTTATAACCGAAGGTCACTATAACAACCAACTGAACGAAGGAGCACTTGTGCAAATTAAGGGTGGTAAACTTGAAATACGATTTTCGGGTTCAATAGTTGGATGCACCTAAAAGATGTAGAATTGTGTGCTAAACGTTTTTGCTTTACATTATGCTTTTGATTTGTTAACGGTTAAGAAGTTACAGCAAACAAAAAACAGTTTTTGTGGGGTAAATCACCTCCTCCCTCGGAGGGGGGGGGGGGTGGCGTTAAAACTTTCTATCGTAGCTTTTTCTAGTTATCCTTCATGTGCATCTGTACCAAATTTCATGCTTTTCACAGAAAGTGAACAATTCCATCAATTTTGGGCCCCAAGCTGCTCAAACATGTCTTTTAAGAACATAGGATACCGTAATTTTTAAGATAAACAAAATTCTACCTATAGGGGACTTTTAATGCTCTTAGTAGGAAGGCCTACCAGACAGTTTTGGCAAAAGAAATAAACTTTTGAATTTAATGAATTTCTACCCCCCTTCCCCAATTTTGAACTCCGTTGACTGGACAATAGCTATTGGTGGCCATTTTGGATTTTCTCTAGAAACACCTATTGGCAGATTCTGACAAGGTGTTTCTGGTTATAGTTGGATTCTATATATTTTAAACTATAACTCTATCTAATTTGATGCTTTTATCACCAACTGAACAGTTGTTGTATTATTTTGCTTTTACCTGCCCTACTAACGCCGGGGATAGTTGAGGGGTAAATGAATTTGGTGATATCAGTTCGGAGGTAAGTTGGGAGGGAAGACGATTTACCCCTCAGGTCCGGGGCAAACATTACCTCGGAGGTTACTAACCCGAGAGGTAAATAGTCGGTGATAACAGTTAAGAGGTAGCCCATTTCGAAGGATGAACGGGTGTAAAGTTACCTCCAAGCTCCGGGGTAAATGAGCCGCAATTACCCCGGCCAAGACCGTGGGGTAACTTGAGAGGTAGGGGTCAGAAAGCTACTCCGCATGACACGAATGCACTGCAGCACAGTGAAGGCAGGCGGTGCCTTGTGTCCGTGGTGATTTCAGGTAAACAAGAGATCAGAACTCTTCGCATAGCTGTCTATCATTCCTCCGTTGGCTCACCATACAAAACATTGGTAATATTAGTAAAGGAGGTTTGATCTCAACCTCCCATGTTAAAGCCGAAATTTCGATGCTTAATAATTCTCAGCCGTCCGTCAATATTTTCCACTCAAATTTAGTATATCATATCAAAAACCAAAATTGGTAAAAGGGACCACCAAGTTCCGAATGGTTCGGCCCTTCAAAGGAGTGATATCAACACACCAAAACATTCGCCAAGTTAATCGCACCGCTTAATAATTCGAAGGTTAAATGAAAACTAGAACATTGCTACTTTCGGTAGCAATGTTCCAGATTTCACTTAACGTCCAAAGTATAATTCGGTGTGATTAAGTTGGCGAATGTTTTGGTGTGTTGATATCACTCCTTTGAAGGGCCGAACCATTCGGAACTTGGCGGCCCCATTTACCAGTTTTGGTTTTTGATATGATATCACTCCATTTTTTTTAATTGTGTATTGGCTCAACTCCACTATCGTGCAGATTTGTACTATAAAGTGCCACGTTAACAAGAAATTGGTTTTCAACAATTGCTACTACCTTTTGCCTATAGGCTGAACCATTCTCAACTTAGTCACCTCTTTATGGGTTTTGGGTTTGGTTTTAATTTTGTTGTGATTTGTTTTATTTAGTCAGTTTTGGTGTTTTGATATGACTCCTTTGAAGGGCCGAACCACTCTCAACTTAGTGGCCTCTTTACCAGTTTTTGGCTTTGCTTATTTTGCTTTGTTTTTACAGTTGGTTTATTTTTTGTGAATTGGACGCGAGTACAATTTCTTTGCAACGTTGTTTAAATTTATCGTGATGCATTAGTGTGTGTCTAGGCACGTACGTCAGTATCCACGTTCTCATTGTCCAAACTTTGGCCGTCCAATGAGAGACGATGCCGACAATACTAACAATGGTTATAACAATATTTTTGTACTTAGGCGCCCTCCCACGCCATTCCCGTTACGCCCTCCAAGCGCTAAACCATAAAATGTACGCAGTTCGTACTGTACTGCACCCATTCGCCGTATTTCATAGCTGGAAGCCTTCCCGTTATTTTGGTATCGATGAATAATCACCCTATGGAATTTAACATGGGGATGAGCGGACTAGCTAGTAGCTAGCTAGGAACTAGTAACACATTTACAACGTTATTGAGGGTCAGATTTTGCATTGAAAGCAGCTTAGCTAGCATTCCTACACGAGTTAATTTTTGTCAGGTGGGTCATTGCTCTCAATTTCAACACAATTTAAGCTTTTAAACCACATTATTATGTTTCCCCAAGTACCTGAAATGTGCCCAACTATTCTTCAAGATATAAGACACTGACGCTATGGCGCCGCGCTGCAATGGTTTACAACCTCGACAATTGAACTGATGTGATGTTTGTTGTGATGATTGTTGCCGAACTTGGCGCGACACACAAGCGTGTGTCTAGATAAGCTTTGTTGGACTTGGTGAACATGTGTCCGAATTTTATTAATTGCAATTTGCCACATCGGAGATTTGGACTTAAGCTGGGATCGTAATTTTTATTTTTGGCTTCTTGTTCTTGGCACGACATGTTTCTACAAGATTCTGTACAGATGAAACTATTTGTCCTATAAAACTGGTTCTTAGCTCATTTTGCAGGTATTGCTCTGTAAATGTGCCCTTTCCATGAGTCCTTTTTTAATTGGTCAAGTGGTTCAGGGGTCAAGGAGCTCTAAAAGGAGACTGATTGTTTTACATTGTTTTAAATATTGTTATTATGCCACAATGCCAATCAGCAAACGCCAGCAGCAAGATGTAGAATGAATATTAAAGAACGTGTTTCCGTATTGGCTCGCGCAAACCGTAATTGTTAGCGATACAAAACATTAAAACAAGCTAATATA
Organism: Lithobius niger; assembly: GCA_023313725.1. Classification (NCBI taxonomy): domain Eukaryota; kingdom Metazoa; phylum Arthropoda; class Chilopoda; order Lithobiomorpha; family Lithobiidae; genus Lithobius; species Lithobius niger. The sequence goes on from JAHWFP010007453.1 coordinate 21,196, forward strand.
AACCGCATGGGCTAAAGTAGCACGAATTAGAAAACAAAAACGAACTCGTTTGATGCTTAAGGTAAGGTTTAACTGACCCGAAGTCAAAACAGCCAAGGAACATAAATAAAATTTTCTGTAAGGGTTCAGATACCGCAGCGTTGCCGTATTGTTTAGTCCACGTGAAACCTTACTGCTGTAGCCAACCATTATACATGTAAATATAATTAAAACCAGAGCCCAAATTTCAAAACTTTTAATGCCCAAACGAACAAAGATAATGTAAGGCTGCACATTCGGCTGCTTTCTTGGTCAAATTTTGTCAGCATTCTTCAGTCACGTCGTTTACGTTCATCACCCTACTGGTGATACATATATCATTTTTCAAGATTTGCAAGCACTAATTTTCCAGATTGTAATTTCATTATTACGTTCCAGAATATTTTCAGGTTTTCAATGGCTCGTACGAACCCTGAATTACCTGTACAGTTGTGCTAAGCGCACTAAGACAATTAATTTTAAACATTTTCCGGCGATTTTGTTTAGCCAAGTAGAATGCACCAATCATTAGCTGACCTATCGTGTTCAAAGCTAAAAACATTTCAATACAGCAATAAGGTTTGCGTTGACTAAACAGCACAGCAACGCTGCAGTATCTGAAGCCTTACAGGGATTTTTATTTGTGTTCCTTTGATGTTTTGACTTTGGATCAGTTAAACCTTACCTTAAGCATCAAACAAGTTCGTTTTTGTTTTCTACTACTACAAAACTATGCTGTAAACAATGAGAAAATGTAATTGACGGTCAGTTAGCTAAGGTTAAGGTACGAGGCCATCCGGCAGGATAAGTACAAAAATGATGAAGTAGTACACTGAAGTAGTCGTTTAACTACATATCTATGCATTCCATAAGAATGCTCTCCAATCTAGCTCCCTGTTTCTGCATAATTTCTGTTACCCACCCATCTGTCATCTTTTTTCATTGGGGGAGGACGGGTTAGTAAAATATAAGCGAGAAATTGCGTGTTTGGTTAATACAGGGCGGTCAGTAAAAAAAAAAGAAACAGGAACTTGTGTCTTGTTTTGTAAAAAAAACAAAGGCAATGATAGGTACTACCTTTCTGGATCAGACATTTTGGGTCCGAAAAGGTAGGTCGTGTTTATTGCTGACAGAAAAGCAGTTTGACAAAAGATATCTCAAATGAGAGGTTTGCCTACGTATGCGTTTGTTCACACACCTCCAATAGCAAAGCAGAGCATTTCGATGTTTATTTACATCAATATTGCTGTCAGGAAGAATGTTTAACTCCTATTCAGTGCAGTCTGAATTATGACCACAAGGGTGTTCAAAAAAAAAGAGGGGGGGGTTGGTCGAGTGAATCACCATCGGGAAAAAGGCAAATAGCACTAAAAAGGGCTAATGGCAGTAAAAAAGGGCAAATGGTACTCAAAAAGGGCAAGTAGCTCTAAAAAAAAGGGGAAATGGCGCTAAAAAAGGCCAAAGAGTAAAATGTTCAATAGAAGATGTAAATAAAGGCAGGCACTATTTTTCCGTCCCCTACGAAAAGCAGTCTAAAGAAATAGGTCTGTAAAAATAAATATTGATGACCGGCCCATAAACTGCAATCCTGGAATTGCCTTAGTTTTCATGGTTTATGATTTTGTTTTGAAAGTCTTTATTTTGAAAGCCTTTTTAATTATTTCTACCGAAAGGGCAACCAAATAAAAAAGGTTTTGATTTCAATTATGAACACATAGGCTTTCAACAATTTAAGGAAGGTCGTTTTGTCGGTGGTTGTGTGGTTTTTCCTTGGTTCTTTGGTACAGTTAACTGTGGGAGCATTCTGATGAACCGTTTATTTCGACAGAATGATGCTCAGCTGGTTAAATGCATTTTTTGCTCATGTCCTTCTCCTTTATCCGTGTTGACCAATCAGGGCCATGCTTTATTCAAAAGTGTATGAAAACACGTCACCGTCAGATGTATAACCAATCACGGCTTGACATTCGCTACCCCTTGACTTACCTCCTAACTGATATCTCCGAATCAGTTGAGGGGTAAATAGGGAGGAAAGTTGAGGGTTAACTACCTCCGAGGTAGCTAACCCTCAACTTACCTCTTGACTGATATCACCGAACTTTTCCCCTTTTCCGTTTGCCCCGGAGTTGTGGGTTAGCTACCCCAGGAGGTAAACTACCTCGGAGGTAGATTTACCCCGTGACTGTTATCCCCGGCGTAAATATATCAAAAGGGATGTCACTATGGTCGACAAATTGTCAAATTTTAACCTTTCTTTAACATCTGTTAGAAAAATGTGTGGCCCCGAAATTATTTAGTAACCAGAACCTATAACAGTATCAATAACGGCGGCATCCTCTTTATTTTTTTTTTTTAAACTAGGAAAGGTTTTAAGCTGTGCCACTAAACGTGACGTTTATGTTGTTCAGGCAGCAGAAAACTTCTCAATGCACGAGTTTCTGCGTTCCCAATTATATTTCATCAGATGACTGAAAATGAAAACACTTCCACACTTCCTTGACAAACGTCTTACATAAATATTAACTGAAAGGACACACGGTGACGTGTCTTTGAATCTGAATGGAGACACACCAGCAGATCTTTGATCTAGCGTACGGTCATAATTAGCACCAACCAAATATTAGCCGCATAAAACTATGAAAAAGAAATAGTCATGCTAAAGATGATACCTTTACAACTACAGTGAATGTTGGCTTTCTTGAATGACACAGCTTTGCTGCATTGAATCAAAACTTTGTAAATGTTACGAATGCTATTTTTCCGTGGGGCAAATTAAAAATACGGAACGCGTGAGCAGGGCAAAAATAAAATTAAAGTTGCGACTGATCACTACAGAATAGGCTACTCAAGCGGGACAATACTTTTGGCTGTTAATGCACCAGCCTACCTGCGCTAAGTAAATAGCTGTTTAAGCGTTATATCACTCTTATTGTAAGCTTAATCACATTAAGAAGGCTATAATTGCCTAACAATATAAGCTAATTTTCGAGTGGAAATACGACTGACGGATCAATGGCCACTAACCCAACCCGTTTAAGTCACTATTCATACTGGAATAAAGCTAAAGATTATACTAAATCATAAACAAACATTGGATCATAATTTGCAAATGAAGTCAGTAACATGCATGTCATACGCCCATTTCCAGGATTTTCAACAAAGCAAAATTAAGCTTCGTCCAAATCTTTCATACACAATACTGTATGTAACGGGGACAAGCTTGTTGGACAGCATAATAGACTTGAGAACAATTATCAGTGAATTATTGTTTCAAATCAGTCATACGCCTGTCTACCAAATCTCACCCAATATCCGATCTTACATTTTGTGTTAGTCATGACGCAAAAGGAAATGACTAAAATGAGATTTCCCGGAATTAACCACAACCAGTGCGACTTAGCTTCGCAGATGACTGAATACGTTAAAAGACTACTTCAATTTGACGTCCCATTTTCATAGAATACGCCATGTCACCCTAGCAACCGATTTTTTTTGCCTATGGAGAAATAAGTAGCCGTGAATATGCTATCGTCCTAGTAACTTTCCTTCTTTTATTCATTTTAATGTTACGTCACGAGCAAAGCCCAACAGGTTGGCCTTAACCAATTCATTTGTCACATGACCAATCCGTGCTGGTCTTTCCGAGAAACGACTTCCTAACCTTCTCGGCAGATGACGGAAAAAGAAAAAAACGTTGAATTAAAGGTTATCATTTTCAGGATTTCCTTTTAAAATGGCATTTGAGATTTCTTACAGTACATGACAATTCTCCTTGCACCGCCCTTCTCAAAATAGTTCAGTAACGTGACAAAAGCCCCACGAGGGTGGCATTTTTTTTTAATAAATTTTTTTTAACCTTACGCCAAGATGCACCAGCTGAAATTAAAACTTACTGAATGTTGTAGAATCAGAAAAAGTTCAGTAAACGGAAGAGCAAACTCGGCGATGCAACCTCCGGCCATGGTACAGCACAGATATTATCCAGAATAAGCCAGAATAGATCACAAATGTTGAAGGCTGATAGTGTCTTATTGACTGGCAGAGTGTTTGCCAGACACCCCCCCCCCCCCACACCTTACAGGAGAACAAAAACCACCCCACCACAACCGAATGTGGACATACGACGAAGGATTATTCATGTCTTGACATGCACACAGCCAGTATGACAGCAAACATCACCAACTCAATCCTCGTTAAAAGCAACTTGGTCACAAGCAATGAACAAAACGAAACAAAAAAAATTATGCATTCATTCACCCCACTTAGTTTTTATTTGCTAGAAATTTCTCTCTTAGCAGCTCATAAAAATTCAAGAACAAAAGCTTTAAAAACGATAACCTACCTGGTAGCTTACTTTTCTGATCATGATAAAAAGTAATTGGCTCAGCAAGCACTGAGTAACAAGGTCACCATCTTATACTGAACATGAACATCCTTCAGCCATAAAACTGCTTTTTCTGCACACAAGAATTTAAAGGAAAACAAAGCATTGCTTCCATTTAGCCATCAGCGTCAAAACGAAGCAATCTAAACACAAATTTAGTTTAGTTTTAATTACGCCAAGGTATTTTAGTTTATAATTAGCTTAATTATCGCAGGGCTAAGAACAATTTTTAGTAATTAATTTTTTCACACTAACCTATATATGAATTAATACGTACCACAGAATATACCATGAAAGACGCAGTACTGGTGGTTCACGAAAATATTCTACACTTTTTGAAGAGAATATGCCGTTTTGCACAAGTCTTCCTTTGACCACAAGGAAGATTTTAAGAAGGGCCAATTCCAAATCCGCGTAGAACAACAAAATGGCAGCCATTTTCCAAAAAGTTCGTCATATTTAGTTTTTCTTTTCTTTTTAGATTTATTTTGTTCGTTGAGATTTTTTTTGAACGAGTATTATGTAGAAATAGGACCAGTGATATAAAATTTCGTGTCTAAGACAATGTAATACGTTAATAGCCGCCATTATGGGAAAAAAGTCACAAATTTTGAAAATTTTCTTACATTACCGTTTTCATTAGTGTAAGGACTCTTTTGCTGTCTTTTGGGTCGTAGAACACGTTGGTAACCTTAAATTTGGTCAAACTTACTCCCTTAAGCTAGAATTCGAATTGCGGGCAAAGAAAGAACAGTCACTGTCACATTTGACTGGAAAATATGTTTCTTGTGTCAACATACTTATTCAAATGACGACCTCATCGGTCCAACATTGAATTTGGACCCCTCCATTCGCTTTGCAGGACATAACACATTAGCTAAATAGTTGTTCCAAAACATCCAGGCCCCTGCTCCTGAACTTCACATCCATGCACTGGACAAAGGAGATTGAAAAAAACATTACTATTTCCTGAAGCAAAATACAACAATACAAACTTAAAATGACACTCAATAAGCAACAGAAAGATTCGTCCAGTGTAGATCACACGAATAATGAGATTCTTAATCAACAAGGGATCTCAATAGAAACCCGGGCATCAAAAATGATAATTGACAGGAAAGAAGAAATATGTTTCCTCTGCAAAGGAAAAGTATCATCAGAAAACCCCTTTATAAAATAGTTAGTCTAAAAGATGAAAAACTTACACGTTGTGCTGTCATTTGGAACAATACTGAGCTGAATGAAAAGACTGAGAATATCTTTAAAATGAAGGACCTATCCTTAATGTACACACATAAGTTAGCAAACCTTCTCAGAGTAGACCATTCTGATCTGCCCATGCAGGATTCTTCTCGGCTTCGAGAAAGAATTCTTGATCACTTTCCACATCTTGGAGCCGATTTATCAGGGGACGACTACTTGTTTTTCATACTTGTTCGTAATAAGGCCAATATTTACGTTAATGTTACCAGTGAGAATGTTGATGAGGACGCTGTGTCATTTCAAAGATTTGTCCAGGCTATCAGGAAGGAGAGCTCTCAGATCTCTTTCAGATCAGGTGTCTTTCAATGGCAGTCTCCAGAAGGACCAAGCAAGCTTGATGCCTCAAGCACTTTTGTCTCCCGACAATATGCTCGTTTATGGTGTAAGTTCTCTTGAGAATGTAAATAAGGCATCACAACCAGCATTGACTATTACCCAGCTGACAATCTTCAACCGTATTGAGGGAGTACGAAGGGCGAAATTGTTCACAATAAAAAGTGCCATGGACCTTCACTACCACTTTACATTGGTTTATCGACGTATTCTACTACCCGTAGCAAGGCAATCATAGATGATCTACATTCTACACAACTGGGGCTTGTCAATATCACCAAATCGCGTAATGAAAATCACTAGCACACTCTGTCATTTAGTTAACAAACGTGCAAAATACAAAGGAGTTGTCTGTCCTGCAAATCTCAGACATGGCATATTTTTCTGTAGGTGCCTATGACGACATAGATCAAATTTTCAGCAGCAGCACATCAAGATTCTTTTCTTGGAACAGGATTCTCCATGTTTCAAATTGCAACCAAAGGCAGTGTAGGGCACGTGAGAGAGAGTACTGTTAATGTGTGTCAGGTAAATCAAACAGACTGCAAGAAAGCTACACTATTGTCAAAGTTTGTTCACTCCTCTTTAAACAACCTCCTGTGACTTATGCATTAAACTTTACAAAAGGTTGTTTGTTGAACTTACACTAATATTTGACTTTGTTAACATGCAGTTAGAAAATGGATTAAAGTTTAGTACAGTAGCAGTTAGACAATGGATTAAAGTATTGTACAGAATGTTTTCACATCCACAAAAACAAGATAACGATAAGATTTAGATCAAATTTAAGATAACCACCGTGTTCTATGATCTAAAAACCATGGGAAATGAGCCCTCACACAAATAAAATAAGTAAATCAGATATTTTCCAATACGGCGGCAATTAACGTTTTGTGCTATCTTAAACATGACATTCTATATTACTGGTCTTATTTCTATACAACGTTCATCCAAAATATAATCCCATGATGAATAAAGCTACAGAAATGCTGAAAAATAAACATGACAGCCATTTTGGTGTTCTACACGAATTTTGAAATGGCCCTCCTTCTTAAATTACTTCTTGGGGTCTAAGGAACACGTGTGCAAAGTGGCACATTCTCTTCAAAAAGTGCAGAATTCGTCATAAAATAGGGCTGTACCACCAGTACCAACGTTAGCGCAAAACACGCTGCAAAACAACAAAGCAGGTTTTATTACGTATATCGTAAGGAATGAAGTAAACTACCGGAGATTTCTGTCCACGTGATTGTAATCACTAAATATTAGTCGCGATTTACTTTTTGTTAAAGGGAGCTTTTTTACTAATATGTAGTGGTTATTGGCATAATTTTGCAACAATGGTCCCTCTATACGTGATTTATTGTGATAATTTTGTTCTTCCGAGGCTTGGCTGAGGCGTAAGCCGAGAAAGCAAAAAACTATCACAATAAACCACGTGTAGAGGGACCATTCTGGCAAAAGTATGCCAATAACTAATTCATCACCGTATTTTAAATATTTTTATCCGTTTACGGATGAATTTCGAGTTGTTTCAGGTCATTTTTCTTTTTCTCCCTGGCCCTCAACAATCGTAGGCTGCTACAATGTTATTACAATGTTCATTGTTACAAGTTAGCAATAATTTAGTTATTCTGACACTTATAGCAATACAATAACAATATGAACGCTAACGAGGTAGCATAGAAACTGTAAAAGAAAATAAGAAAATGCAAATAAAAACTTTCTTTCCCGAGGTCAGGAATAACTTTCATGATTTCTTTACGGAGGTCAGGGATAAGGGTTATAGCAACGGGGAACGGTTGTTGGACTGAGAAAAATTCGATGTGTAGCGTTTTTTTTTTTAACACCCTGTACCTTTAAGCTGAGCATTCTAGTGCAGTGACTTTTGGAGATACCCATCAATGGAGGTGGTGAAATATATAAAACCTTTTTTTAAATTTTCATTACAACTGCAAGCATAAAAAAATCTCCCCTTCCCTTAAAATAGCAGTCGTCGGGAATGGGTTACACTAAGTTTCAGGAGTGCAACCGGGTACACAATCCAGTGTAGTTCCACTACGACTGTAAGACGTATTGTATAGTGACACTATTTTCCCACAAAACGTGTTAGTCGTTAATTATTCACTGTCAACTCAATGGGTCATACCGGGTCACTGTGTTACGGGCCTGAAATATTTCGAGTCACTAGGTCACCGGGTCAAAAATTCATCCGTTTGGCTTTAGGCCTATAATTGCCAAACACACAAAAAACAAAAGGGGATCGCTCTATATCTTACCACGAACAGCAAAACAATTCAAACATAGATCATATCTCATCAAAGATTCTAACCAAGCTTTTTTGTGATGTCAAACAGTAAGTTAATTCCACCGATTAAGACTCAAACGTTGAAATACTTCAAAGTTTTGTTTTAAGTTCAGCATTTGTAATTTATAGCCTTTTTAAGCTTGTTGGTTTAAATTTTAATAGCTACGACAAAATTGAAGTGGGCCAGGGGAGGGAGGGGGGCAATTTTTCTTTTCTACGCCACAAGCCAAGGATGTAGGTTCTAGTAAATATAAATAGTTCAACTAAATCACGAGTTCTTTTATGACATTTACTTCGAATTCGCATCCCTAACACGCCCATTTAACAATTATAACAAAGGAAACTTATAGGAAATTTTGAGCAATCAAAAACCGGAAATATGGTTTTTAATAACCTTTCCATGCAACACAAATTTGTCCAATCAGTTATCTGCAGGAAGTAGGTATACAAGGGAACCTTTTCCTGGAAAAGTAGAATGGCTGACAAGACAGTTCCTAAAATAAATATTAAAAAAATTCTATGTGCATAATGATGTGCGTAATGAGGTCTGACTACAAGCAGTTAGGGAGTCTGGGGAGCACTTTAAGTTCCCTCTCAGCAGGAATCAGGGGAATATATACTATTGGCGAAACGAGAGGTCAAAACTCAAATTGATTTTGTCTGTTTGTCTATTGTGACAAGATATTTTGTTTCGCAATTTTGTTCAAATCTGGTTACTATTTCACAACAAGAGACTTTGGTGATTGAAGTACAAGTTCAAAGAAGAAATTCCTACCGAAAATATTTTCAAGATATTCGGGTTTTTCATTGGACGGAACCATCCAAGCAGATTTGTAGTAGCAGCAGTACGGGAGCCAAGGCTAGTGGTCTCAAACACTACATGAAAAACGCAGACATTTTCCGTAATACAGTTGAAGTTCTTTTAGTGTGAAGAATGCACACCGATACTCTCAACTTCATACGCTATGAACTAATGCGGTCACAAAGCTATCCAGATGTGCTCGTACAGATCGATGTGGATTCATTCACAGAGCACTGGGCAGAAATCTATAGATGAAGCTAATGCGAAAAATATTGCTAATATTCCTGCTAAATTAAATTACACAACACAACGGAAATCATATGTACACACTAGCATCTCTCTCTGAGCCGAGTAACTACGGTGTTCAGTACTCCATTATGCTCAGTGTCAAATCCTCTCTACAACGAGTTCCCAACCTATTTCGTGTTTGGGAGTGGAAAATAGGGCGAAATACTGATGTAAAATTACCGAAAGCCATCGGTGGTATGTGATCAGAATAGTATACTTGACCACAAATTCTCACAAGCCTGGCGAGCTAGTAGGCTAACCCTTCGTCAGGAAATCAATAAACGGAACACTGTTGCTCATCGGGAACACCACAGCACGAAGATTTAACATGATTATTTTCGGAATAACCGCAAAATTAGGGGGCATGGAAAACAATTGCCAGCAGCCACTGAAATGCCCAAATATGACCAGGGTATGTAATTTTAACATGTATTCTTTAAGCAATCAAGCTACAAATTTTTAAAGTGCTATTAACAATAAAATATTAATATAAATGAATATTATGATCATTTTTGTTTAATGGTGCTAACTTTGCTACGCTTATTCAGTTTCAATAAAGGTGACAAAAACCAGAGAGAAGAACTGAGATTAGTAATCAACGAATAATTAATGTAATTAATGCGAAAAAAGTACCGAAACCTTAACGTAAGAAAGCAGAGTCAACAAGGTGTGCACATAAAGTGTTCGGATTACACCACAATCCGCTGTCAAACAAAGCTCGATTAGACTGAGGGTATAATATTACACTAAATACAACTGAAATGTAACATGCTACCAGTTACAAGACATCAGCCATAGTAAACTAATTACAAACAAAAACGTCAAGTGTGCCGTAAAAAAGGGGGTTATATGATTGAGTTTCATTTTACTTGTTAAAATGTACACGGATAAAATTGGTGAATTTTAATTGAAATAATCAAATGTCCAATTCAGAAAATTGGATCTGTTTAAGCGCTGTTGTGCTTTACGTAACGTATATGATTGGTAAAGCACAACAGCACTTAAACAGATGCAATTTTCTGAATTGTACATTTGATTATTTCAATTAAAAATCACAAATTTTTATCCGTGTACATTTTAACAAGTAAAATGAAACTTTAATCATATAACCACTTTTTTTACGGCACACTTGACGTTTTTGTTTGTAATCCGTGTACCTTTTTTACGGCTATGGTGTCGCGCTATAAAGGTTTATGCATGCAGTCGATTGTTGCATGCACGAAGAATGGATCTGGAGTTTGTTGAGTGGCACATATATACAATGGTTAAAACAATCAAAATGATCGTTTAGGGTCCCGTAACTCCGGAATGGATCGACCAATTGAAAAAGTGGTCCCTGTAAGATTGAAGCCCAGGGAAATTTCTGGTTCAGATAATGTTTCAGATTTTAGGTAGGTGCAGTAGTTTTTTCTGAAACCGTGTCAGCCAAGAACAAGAAGAACCAGAACAACAACAAGAAGTGAACAGTTTTCAAATTTACGTGTGGTTTCCTACGTTTACTCTTGCACGGAATTGCATAAAAGTTGGTGTAAAGTTTGGAAAAGTAGCTATCTACTATCTGGCCAAGTTTGGTCGAAATATATTGAATAGAAACGGAGAAATTAATAGTTTTAGTTTTGCTGGAGAGAGGACTTCCAATCATACATAAACACGGCTATCGCCGTGTATGATAAGACACAACGCAGCCAACATGCTGAACGGCCAAGTACAAGAAAATTGTAAGTGAGCACTAATAATAAGTCATCACACTGTATGGAAATAATACGGAAAAGAGAAGTGATCTTGATAGTCAATTACCATAATGGTCTCGTGCATTGGAGGCAGAATCTAAACACCAAGGTTCAATTCCCGGACTTACGACGCACGGGATTTTTTCCCTTTATTATTGCTGCTTAAGTTTCATCCTTGGCCGTTAACCATGTTGGCCTTATACCGAGTTTCTTCGTGAATTACATTATTTACTTCTTTGTTTCTTTAGATTTTTAGGAGTACTTGTCGGCAGAAACATCCACCATGTACCATCAGTGGAAAAGCTGGAATTACTTTGTTTGTCTGGACCTTTCTTACGTTCTAGATCGCGCGCCTACTTGAAAAGCCACAGAATCTCGGAACAAACAACAGAATCATTTTGTGGGCATAAATTGTTGGACCGCAAAACTAAGTATGTTTGTTATTAGCCTACCCTACGAATTAAGGATTTTATTTATGTGATAGAGATTTCTCGTCATTTGTTTACTTCTTCAGCTTTATCATCCTGTTTAGTTTTTAGTAACACGACTCACAGCCTATTACACTTGTGCTACGGCTGTTTTACTACAACCCGCCAGCAAACATTTAAAAAACAACAATATTGTTAGGTAAGATAAATCTTGGTGGCTTATTGTCACTGGCTGGCTCTGGCTGCACCACATGTTTGCTGTGAGAAATTTTTTTTTTTTTTTGTAATCCCGATAAGGCATCTTCAAAATCTCTAGATGATTCACACACAACTCTTACGTCTGAATTTTGAACAATTAATTCGCAAGAACAGTGAGATCTTCTTGCAAATTCTCGAAAATTGCGAAGTATTTGTTTTGAAAGTGAACGCTTAACCCCCTCCACACCATAACGTACGCCTACGCTAAAAGACAAAATAAATGAGTCCAGAGACGAAAAGCAAGCTACATAGCTAAAGCGAGTAAATAAGCTTGGTCTCACATCAAAGAGGATGCGAGATTGAACCACATCACCACCCTAACTACACATGGGACTTAAAGCCCCCCCCCCTCGTAAATGCCTGGGGTGGAAGAGGTTTAGGAGCTGCTATGACTGCAACCAAAACTACTGAAATCATCTCCGAATCTTTTAGGGAAAGCTTACAGCGCTCTCTCAGACCCGCTAAGCTCTTATGGTAACTACTAAACCTGAATCGACACAGCTTGCGTAAACGTTCGAGGTGCCACTCAATAGGGCCTATACTGCCATTCTGCTACAAACAAGGTATTACGATATCTACACCAAAAAAATGTCGAGTTTAAGCATGGTGTACTTTTTATTTTCTGGTAAAAAAAATAAAAGGTCTTTTGTTTAAATGACGCGGATTTGAACTGCTTCATTACGAAAACATATGTTCAGCCTTGAAAAGAAAACGTCGTCAGCAGGAAAAAATAAAGTATATGAACAGCTGACATTGGTTTCGGATGAGTAGAAATTGTTTAGGTTTGAAACTTAATGGCCCTTAGTTCTACAGTAAGTGGGCTCTATTGAAAACAAAAGAAGGCAGTATTGTAGAACATGACTTGATGAATATCTCCTACTGTTCTTAGCAACACACTAAAGTCATTCAGTGTCAATCCTTTTCGCTGCACATGTTTTAAGAGGCAGACGACAAGGAGGTGGTACGTACAAGTTGGCCAAGAACCCCTAAAGTTATTTGACAAAATTTAGCTGAAGATCGCAACTTTGTTGTCTCGCGAGTGTCTACATTGGTTCACTTAAAAGTGGGGAGAATTACGCAGGTTATATATGCTCAGTTCCTGGTTAGTTTATGCATTGTTTATGTATTTATTGTGCCTGGTGTCCGTACACGAGGGGAGGAGGGGGTCAGTACGAGCTCCATAATCATGCAGTAAATCGTACACTCTAGAATCGTTTTGAAGGATTAAAAAATTTAATGAATGACGAAAACAGAAGATGCAGATTAATTTTAGAAAATTCATTGCAATTTCAGCCCTAGTGGCTGCGCCTAGGTAACCACTTCGGAGAGTACCGCAGCTCCATATAGCGTTCAACACAAACACTCAAAATCGAGGAATGATCCCGAGTAGGCCCCTTTTGCATTGACAAACAACTAACAAGGATTAAGCCTACTTTGTGTTTAGTTCAAGCAGTTAGTATGTGCTGTATGTGCTTCGCAAAATACGAGTTGGCTACATTTCTACCTATTTTTACACTAATTTTTTCTTCTTTTTTCAATGGAGTATTGTCAGGTTAGTCCCTGAATTATTAACTTTACCAAGGTTTCCGTTTAGCTACTGGTCTAAACTATTTCACGACTTGTCAAACATGACCAACACATCCACATCTTAAAGGGGGATTGCCACCAAATAACAGGCTGCAGCATCTACGTATAGCCATTTACCACTATCTGGTTATGTCTGGCCCTTAATTTCAACTTACTTTTAGCAAAGGAACATACAAATAAATTTATATTTATGAAACACACAAGCCACGTGCCTCCTTAATTATTGAGTGTAAAGTTTTAGGCATTAGGCTGCGAGCAGTAAAGTTAAGCCTAACGTAACAACTGCGTTTTTTTTTTTAAATAAAGAAAGACCGTCGTGAAACGCAGATTTTCAACCGGTCGAGGGGCACCATCTAAGGACAGTGATATCATTAACCTTGACTGCTTCCTCCCTGGTGCACGTGGACGCACAAACTTTACACTGAATAATCAAGGAGACACGCAGCGTGTTTGTTGTGTAAAAAGAAATTTCTTTGCGTATCCCATCGCATTGTCGAAATCAAGTGCTACATAGAACTAAATAATGTTAGATGGCGTAGCCTATCATCGGAGAACAGGCACCATTAAGTGAGGGCATTCAAATTGAAACTTCGCCAACACAGCACCATTTAGGCAACTAACATTACAGCCAAATACTAAAAAGTACTCGCACAACAAATTCCTACATAGTCGCATATTTTTCTCACAAGGGGCTAGCTAATCACTTCACATTAAGTAACACAATTACTAAGAATACTTCCCCATATATAATACCACCAACTTTCACCAAGTTTTGAAAATTTTGGTTTGTCATTCGCATAACATTCAAAAGTTCAACCCAAAGTAAACGAATTAACAAAAAATATTACAACGAAGAAATTAAAGTTTAAAACGGGTTTCACGTTTTGCTTTTACACTTCACAATTTCTCTACTGCATTTTATGAAGTTTACAAGGGTTGTACTTTGCTCACCATTTCACACTTGGCATTAACATTCACCTAACAGGTACAGACAGATTACAATTTATGAGAACCAACATGTGCCGTCAACAAGTAATCAAACCTACAGGTAAATAGTCATACACGCTAACACAAGGGGGGAAAAAAAATCTTATCAGTGGTTGCTCATTATTATTTTTTTGGTTATCAATGAAACAGTTTGTCTGACAAGTAATTTTTGATCCGATTGTGGCAGAACAGACATTCACAACTGCTAACGATCCTTTCCTCCCCAAGCATGGCAGACATATACTGATTTTACACTACAAAATGCGTCGGGCGCGGGCTCGCCATTTCACACTACTAAATCCGTCATAAAGGGGCACCTGGCCTGCCTCATAACATTCCGTGTGCCCTATTCACAGCTCCGCGCTGATCGCCATTCGCGCATTTACAGCTTCAAAGTCCTCGCAGAGAGGAACGAAGCTGCTGTCTCGGTTGGCTTTGGGAATAGTACACGAAACAGAATCAAGTTAAAGATTGTGTCGTCACAAACCGGAATGATTCTCGTATTTTAACATCACAATTTATAATTTGTTAGGCTAGTGTCTTGTAATTTTGCTTCGGCGATCTATTGGAATAATTAATTTTAAGTTTTACTGCATTAGTCTTTTAGATTTTTTGATCTCAAAGTAATTACTAGCAAACGATAAAAATTAGTACTGCACACAAACAGATAAAACTTCAAGGTCATTGTAGGCGCACAAAGCATCATATTCGTTCGGGAAGAACGTCAATAAAGTTCCAATATTCAACAGAAAATCTCATAGACGCCACATTTTAAAACGGATTTTTAGCAAGGGAAAGACTAACGGTAAATAAATAGACCTTTGGGGCCGTACTTGATGTGGACGATCGAGTAAAATGGCGCTGGGAGGTAGCCTATATCCCTTTAAGCCAGTGCACGCCGACTGAATGTTTCTGAGCCAACGTGGTCCCAAACTTTTAACTGGTCAAAGCGGGCCGGGTGATAATCATCGTGTTTATCCTTCGCCAGCGCAAAAGACCCTTCGTAATCCTTTTGTTGTGGGATAAGGAATGCACCATGCACCCTTCTTGCTAGATGGAGTAAAAACGGCCGCTTACAATTTTTAAATGTGAAAGCCGAAACGAGCTGGCGTGGGGGTTGGCCATCATTCAGCCTTGATCAGCACGCGCCTGATGTCATATCAGTACTCGATTTGTATTATGGAATATGATCAGTTCTAAGAGTCAGATCCCGTGATCAGCCTATTAGATAATGCAAAAAAAGTGGTGACTAATGCACTAGGGATTATTAGATGACACAAAAAAGTGATAAGGTACATTCCACTATCGGATTTTAAACATTGTCATACTTACAATAAATTGGCCATATAAGAAATAATTTTACAGGACTATTATATCCATACATTTTTGTATAAGTTTTTTTTTCTGTTCGCCACATAAAGTGTAGGGTCCAAAGCTTCCTTTCCTACCTTTACAGTTTCCAGGTATTAAATCCTATAAAAATGTGGCAACAAGAAGTATTACAGTTCCATCCAAGGATATCCAGATTTCATCCAGGGCCAAACTATCAAAAGGGCAGGTAGGGCCATTGCACCTCCAGACAAGGCCGAAGAGGAAGAGACGGATGTAAAGATCCATAAGAATTTTATTTATTTATTTTTTTCCAATGTTGTTTTTAAGGTTTGAACTTTCTTCCCCCAAAAATGTAACCTCTGAAAGTGCAAGCCTCAATGCAGCAATCACAGACACCTGGAAAGCGAACTAATTTATTTTTTGTAGGCTCAATCTGTCTTATTGTAAGAGAGGTTCATATGGGACTAATTATGAACTACGTCAAGATGTAGCAGATGATAAAAAGCAACCGTCAGTTGCCCCTCAAGAATAATAATGTCTAGCCAAAGCATGCTTTCCATCGTGAAATTCATCTTTGGCACACTGTAAACCCTCTCGGAATGTCAATCCAGTTAGCAGTCCCTGCTTTGCCAATATACCTCTAAAGCACTCGTCATTTCACAATTTCTACTTGCCACATACAAAAGACATCATGCACACGATGCATGACTTTTCTAATTTATCCATTTACGAAATTGTACAATTTGCTGTATCCCCAATAGCGGTTGCAGACATGTCGCTATCTGAGTGCCATTCTCTACTGCCAGTCACCTTTTTGGCAAGATAAATTCAATTCGCCAATGTTGATTTTCCTTTGCCAAATAGCGAGTGGCGATAGACATTAGGGAGGGTTATCATGTGACCTAAGAAAATTGGTATAATTTCTTCTAAAGCAATTAATAACTGCTGTTAAGCATGCCTAAATAGACCGTATGATTTCCGGATTTGAGAGGCACTTACTGGTTTGACTAAACCCTTATCAACGACACATTTTGTCCACCCTATAAAAGTGGATGTTAAAATAAATAAAAGTGGAGTTTTAAAATAAATAAATAAACCAAATGAAACCTAGGAAGCCTACTATAAGGGTCTGTGTGACACTATCTTTAACGTCACTGCGACTGCATCACATCCAAAGAAAACAAAATGGTTTCTTCTGTACACAAACTGGACTAGTTCAAGAGAGTTCATATTTATTTTTATTAAGGCCTAATTTATTATTCATTTTGTGGAGGACAAACCCTCCTAATTTCACGTATCCCACGTGTAAATAGCTATTGCAACATTTACATAAGTTTGAACAAATTTAGCAAAACCGTCTCCACGAGAGAAAAATTCACGAGTTGCAACACTGTATGGACATTTAGGCTTATTACGTTGCAAGTCAACAATGAGGCCAGTAACTTTGAGCCATCTAACAAAAACTACCACTCACGTACATAAACCAGCTCAATTTTGAATCTTCCTGCACGTTTCAAAAACACAGGTTCGTATTCCGAACGCATACCCAAAACGACGTAACTGAAAGGGAATGAAAATACATTGTTAGGACATCGTTTCAAGTCAAGAGTTTGTGAGAGGACAGTTAGGAATATGGGTCTTGCAGGTAAGGAAATGTTTCCGTAAAGATCTTGACGTCTTCAAGAAAGTGGAGAAAAAAAGGAAAAAAATCATCGAAGTAGTGGAGCTTTCTACAGTTTTTCAAAACATAGCTAAGCTTCTCTGTTCCATTCAGAAGACGGGCCCCAGATTTCAATCTTTTGACTCATTCATCGTCACGATTGAGTAGCTTTTTTAAAATTATCCACGATGCCCGCGTAAACAGGACGATTCCATGTTATTAATATTTTTTTTTCAATTGGGCAACATTGTCAAAATACGGGTACAACACAATTTTCTTTTTTATATTTGTTACTAGGATTTTCAGAGATAAGGAAGTGAGGTTATGTGGACTGTAACAGGGAGGTTATGTACTAAGAACAACGTGGAGGATAAGATGATGGCTGAATAAAAACCATCAGAAATTTTTTAGTATTAACATTTTTCTTCAATACATTAAAAAAAAATTAATTTACGTCTTGTTACTTGCGTCAAATCAATCATTTCTTGGAAAGGATATTTTCCAGAAACATTTCCCGAAATTTTATATTTTATTTTTCCAGAAAATGTCCATTCTTACGACCTAGTAAGGGGAGGACTAGCTTAAGAGCTTAGAGATATCGCCCAGAATAGACCCCATAATACAGAAGAAATCTGGTCTCTCACACTATGCTGCCGGCAGTGGCTGGCAAGGACTCTGCTAAGGTCATGTTTTTTCCAGTCACGATCAGATAAGCTTCCTCAGAAAGCTACGCAGAGCTCTAACACCCGACAAGTGAGGCGGCCTAATACTCTTCACACGTAAAAAAATTAAGCATGCCGTGCCCTGCCAAAAAGTGCAGTTTGATTGCACACATAATAATTTCTGATGTGCTGTGTACCGAACTGGCCCGCTATTTTCAGAACCAGCTTAGTCATATTTAAATGTTTCAAAACGTGCCAGTACGGTTTAGCACCACAGTTGCCTTCATTAATTATTAATTTATCCAACAGGTACCGTACCACGAAACAAGCTTCAGGCTACCATAACGTTAACAATCGCAAAATTAATAACAGTAACGTGGAAGGGAAGTGGGCGGGAGAGGGTGCTGCAAGGGTTGTGCATCCATTTCGCTTAATTTTAATTAGTGTCTTAAATCTCGGGTAAAAGGAAAAGTCCCGTATCGCCGAATTATTTTTTCCCCAAATTGCCTGCCTCGAGAACGCTGCCACACTTGCTGCTGTTAAACCTACAACATCAGAAACCGCAACTAATCACTATAGATGTAACTACGTAAAGTGCAAAATAAGCATTCGCAACTTTACACTACTGAAAATCGTGAATAGTGATACAATGTGCACAATTATTTATGTCACAAATTCGACGGTAAAAGAACAAGAATACGGCAAAATCCATCAACATTTCAGAGCCAGTTATGAATGCAAAGCTACGTGCATGCCGCTTTGGCCTCGATTTGGAAGGACAGGCTAGTCATTGTGATTTGTGGAAAGGATGCGTTATGACGTTCTGAGCAATTTTGTTGTTCATGATTTCACTATTACGTAAATGTTGTGACCTCCAAAGTAGAAGCGCTAGCAAACCATTTTCAGAAATCAGTTAAGCTAGAGGAGAAAAAAAGGAATACGGCGAACAAAGAACATCTTTCCTTAGACATCTGAGGTCCGGGCTAAACTACTTCGAGAGACAAAGGAGTTCAACGGATTGATCATTTAAAACACAACCTTGCAAAATTAAAAATTAAAACGCTGACACAGTAATATTCACCTAATTAACCCTTTCCCATCATTAGAGCCAAATGGCAGCCTGACACTACGCGGAAGGAAAAAATAACCTTAGGTATCAGTCAGCACCGCGAACTTTATGAGGGGTTCTCAAGGACCTTATAACCATACCAGAGTGGTCAATTACAAACCAGGACGACCGTGTGAATCCCATGGCCAAAGTATATAATTACAGGTCTTTTACTGTAAAAATAAAAGTTTAGTACCACAATTATTGAAGTTTTGCACTTAGCAAACCAAGTTGTTGCTTCACAATTTTCAACTGGCAAACAATCCCAAAGTTGTGAAACTGCAAGGAATTACCAAGCTTAGTACTAATGTCACTTCAGTTTACAACCTGATGTAGACATCCTTATATCACGGAAGTGTTGCAACTGATAACGTGTGACAAGTGTCAGCAAATATTGATGACGTTGATCTTAATCTGACAGACCACAATATCTGAAAAATATCACTAGATAGCGATAGGCGTAATGGTGGAACGAGACAAAAAATAGATAAGTACCATAGGGGATATGATGTGACAACTGTTACATTCCCATCCCATCTCATGATCTCATCTCATCCTACAGTTTCACTCTTTATTTCGTAAAGACAGCTTCTAATCCACAACTTTAAGCCACAGTACCGTAGTTCTTTTTAAAAAGGAAGGTTGATGTGAAAAATTCCTAGCTAAACTTTAAACTCTCCACACCTTCATTACTTTTCTGAATATGCATACTATATCACCCATATGAGATTAGTCTATTTTCAGGCCATATATGAAATTAGTATCGGCAAGCCAGAAATCGAAAAACATCAAAATATCAGGGGAACCCGATTAATTTTTGTTTCTATTGCCTAGTGAAATATACATTACCTGATTTTTTAGCATTCTCCTTCTCCCAATGCTGTTTTATCTAGAGATTAAGACTTTTGGTTCTGCGCAGCCTCCTTGATATATAAGCTGAGACGGTGACCATATTATCTTTTGTTTTTCTAAACATTCTGCCTGTGGCGACAAAGACAGGAGGAGGGTGGGTATGTATCAGGCAATGTATATTTTCACTAGGTAATAGAAACAAAATTAACTAGGTTTCCCCTGGTATTTTGATGTTTCTATGCCGTGAAAATATACATTACCCGATTTTTTTAGCATTCCACAGACCTCGTCAAGGGTGGTGGGCGCCACTAAGATGGCACCCCCTTGGCTAGCGCGCTGGATCTGCAAAAGTATAGTAACTTTGCCACGATTGAGAAACAGGATACCGGAGGAAGGCAATCGTGTGCTTAAGGGGATGAAAAGTACCTGTCTAGCGGCCACGAAGGGACCGAAACGGTACAAACCATCGGTGTGTGTTGTCATATCTTGCAAGCAGTGAGAGAAGAACACCGTCGAATTCCTCCATGAAGCGGCTTTCATGATGGTGATGTCGTTGAGAAAAGTCCAGGAGACAGGGACGGTATGAAGCTCATGGATTGAACACGAAGGCCGTCTTCTTCACAGCTGATATTGACGGTGGCATAGGCCTGAAGGATGACTGTCTTCATCCAGGTAGTGACCATCCCGGTCAAGATTTCCTCTTGTAGTGAAGGAAGAAGTTGCGCCCGAAGAAGTTTGGATGGTTTCAAGGAAAACTTGAAGGTTTGAGCTGGATAGTGACAATTATCTCGGTTACCTCCCAAGACATAGAGTACCGGAATAACGAACGGATGCAACCACTTGAAAGACCGTGGAACAAGAGCCAATCTTGAGGGGTCGTGGAAAAAGGTAGTTAGCGGGAGTAGCTGAAAGAGCCTGAAGTGCACTGCAACGGAGGTACCTGGTAAGAGCCAAGTAAGGCGGTGAAATGCACAGGAGGACAGCGGCTCATAAGGTACGGAGAGTAGCACCGTAAGCATGAGTGACCGGTCCCAATCCGGGAAGAGCCGTTGAGCCAAAGATGGGTATTGTGGTTGTGGATGGTCCATTCCAGCAGCTACGGTGGACCCGGATAGATGGTAGTTCTCAGAGTCATCGAAGACGGAGAAAGGGACCGGAACAGGGAACAGTGCAGTAGGGACCGACGAAGCGGGCGGATCCGCCGGGAAAAACTCGCGCTGTATAACTCGCGCTGTATAGACGGTCCTAGGTACCAAAAAAGGGCGTCTGTGGTCGTTCGGATGGATGAATTGACGGGCACTGGAGCTGGTGGAGGCGAGGTCGTGTAGATGCGCTCGGGGACCGTGAAGGAGGAGCGCTTGTCTTGAACGTCAAGTGGGGCCGTAGCAGGTGTGGATAGTCGGTGTGCCGTTCCAGGAAGATCCTGGACCTGGTGCCAGTCCACACAGTGGCACAACGAACAGCTGTAGTGAGACAGAAGGAACTGGGTCGAATATTGGTCCTAAAAAATTCCGTGTGAAACGGAGGCAAAAGACAATAGTTGACTGGCAAGGAGCAAGGAATCCAGGAAACAAGAGGGTCAAAGACGGTTGCCGCAGCCAGGGAAGTCTGCCACATCCAGGGATCAAACCATGTGTCAAGGACAGTAACCCGAGAGGTAACCAGTAAGGCAGCAGCGGAGGCTGATCGAAGTGACAGACGAGGGACCCGTTTCCTGCAGATGAACCCTGGTGAAAGACAAAGCACAGGGGACCGGGGACAAGGTGTCAGGAGACAGGGCCTCTGGGCGATCTGGCAAATTTGGTGTTTGAGGAGCTGCCGGTCAAAAAGACCGCATGCTTGTTCTGGCCGAACTGTGAAAATGCGTAATGAGTAGGAGCTTTGTGTGATCGCCAGGTTAGGGGGAACGTAATCAAAATTACCGCAATGAAGTAAAGAATTGGAAATACAACGCATGGCTAGAGACGGCCACAGTTGTATGTACGCAGATGTTTCAACGCCTAACGATTACAGCCATCCTAAAGGGAAAGACAAGGAACAGAGTTAGTCGTAAAAATAAGAGCAGTAAAGGTTGTCCTTTAAGCAAAGGGAAGCATCGTGGTCGAAGAGTGGTTGTGAGTTGTGAAATAAGCAGCGAGATAAACGACCGGCAGGTAGGGACCGTGGAATCAACGAAGGTCGAGTTAGAAATGGGTAACGTTACTGCTGCAGCATGCGGTAAGCATGAAAAGGTCAAGTCTGGTGGGGCAGGTGGAGAAAATTTTGGTGAAATTGTACCCGAATGCCATTCTATGGTGTCGATCCAGGCCTCCTATAAGGCAGTTAAAATAGTAAATATTACGAATGTCAAAAATTCTTGCTACGCTAACATAGATTGTGTCATGTAACCATGAAGGTTATTACATGACAAGATTAAAGTTGATCTTGGGAACGACACAACCGAAATGTAGATGCAGGATATCAAAGAAACCTTTACTAGCTCTCCCATGTTAAAGTCGAAATTTCGATACTTAATATTTCAAGTCTTTCAATATATTTAAATTCCGTATATAAGCTTTGTTGGACTTGGCCAGCAAGTTTCCCAACCTTTATTAATATCAGATTTATCACATCGGAGATCTGGACTGGAGCTCGAAACGTGATTTTCATTTTTGGCTTGGTGGTTTCTTCCTTTGGACACGTTCATACAGTTCACTCTACCGACTACACCATTTACCTAAGAAAACTGGTTTTAACTCATTTTCCAGAAAAACTTCACTGATGTGGCTTTTTTCTAGCCTAATAGTAGCTTTTTCTAGCCACTCCGAGTGTGGCCCTGAACGACCAGTGTTATTATTTTACATTATTGTTTTAAACATTGCTAGACATTGTTTTAAACATTAGGCAAGGTTAAGTGTTCCAAAGTATAACCAGCAAAGGAACATGAATAAACTTTATTGCAAGATTTCAAATGCCAGAGTGTTGCTGCATTGTTTAGTCCACGTGAAACCTTACTGCTGCATTCATCCATTATACACGTAAATGAAATTTAAACCAGAGTCCACCTTTGAAAAATTTGGACCCTTAGAACAATAAATAGATTCTGTTTACTTGTGTTTAGATTACTGAGTACATTGTATTTTTTTTTAATATTGATAAAAATTAATGGCAGTTGGCTTGGAATTAACGAGAGATTGGGGCACACATAGCCGCACACACCTACTTGCGTAGCTAAATTTTTTTAGCTTACGTACGTGTGTTCAAAACTAAAAACCTTTTTAAAAATAAAAAAAACATTGGAATACAGCAGTAAGGTTTCATGAGGACTAAACAGTACAGCAACACTGCGGTATCTGAAACCTTACAGGAAAGTTTATTCGTCTTTCTTTGCTGTTTTGACTTCAGCTCAGTTAAACCTTACCCGAAACATTTACCCACGTTTCACCGTCCTTCAACATCCACTTTCTACAACAACAGATGAACAACAACTGCTTGACAACGATAATCATCTGTTATCAACGACAAGCAACAATACATTCCTCGACATAACGGGGCATTGTTACACCAATCAACATAACATAATATAGTTTGGAGGTTTGACACGCTCCCAGCCATGGAGAGGGACAATTTTGCTAGTTAATTGTAATTGAAATGTCCTAGAATCTTTTACATGTCTAAATTGACATAAGCATGAGGCGTCACATGGCTTTCTTTCCTAAAACGCAGGGGGGGGGGGGGGGCTGTGGCCAAGCTCAAACCCGGGACCTTCGGCATACGATACATAATCATACACACTGTCATAAGCAAATATAACACAATGACACATTTGCACGTAAATAACAACATGCAAAAAAAAACATTACTTGCATTGCAGAGCATTGCTTTGGTAAAATAAAATTTTGGCGATCAACTGACCCGAGGCCAGGAGCTAAAACTTGTTGCTTCTCTCCCAGATTGCCTTGTGCAAATATATCCAGAACGCAGTCTTGGAGGGAGCCGCAAGGTGATTTTTCTGTATTTGCATGCATTTTTTTCTCCTTAATTTAACTGCGTTTTTTCAACAATTTCGGCACGTTTTTCGAATTTATTTACCCCCCGTCCCCTCCCTTGGATCCGCCCATGAGAGTCACAACATGGGTACACCCACATGATGTACGGCATTAATTCACACCTGGTTTAGCTAGACTAACAATCACTGGGAAATAAGTTCTGCACTACCGGGTAGGCAACTCCGGTTTTTTTCCTTTTGGTTTCAGTTTACTCACAGCGGCGTTAACTACTTATTATTCTCTCATTATGCGTCTCCCAGGGGGTAAGACACATGAAGTTTGGTTAGCACTACTGTCTCCTATGCCAGACGTCCCAGGTTCGAGTCTAACCTCAGCCACCCGTGGCATTTTAACGAAGAGAGGGGCCGTGTGATGCCTCGTCATGTAGATTAAGTCCCTTTTATCCGTTCCGAGCGCACGACTGTTAATTCGGAATCAAATTCAGAGTTGAATCCAGATTAGTTTGCTTGACCTTGTTCCGAGCGCAAGAGGAAAAGCTTGGTGAAAGGGAGTTAGTGCCTAGTTTATCAACCACTCACCAGAACTCGCTATTGTCGCTCTAACTGATTAGTTCTTAGGTCGACACTCACGCTGTGGCGCCACCAGCACGTAAATTGTTTAATTTTTTTTATATTTATAATAGGTGCTAGCCGTAAGTCAGCCGCGCTCCCAGCCGAAGCCATGGCGCCAGAAGAAGAGAGGGACAATTTTGCTAGGTAATTCCCACCGGAAATTCCTAGGATCTTTTACATGCCACAATCGACATGACCACGAGGCATCACAGGGCCCTTCTTTTCCCGAAAATACCAGGGGTGGCTGAGGTCAGGATCGAATCCAGGACCTCTTGCACATGAAATGGTCGTACTAACCATTAGGCAACCTTGCCCCATAATAGGTGCTAGCAGGCAAACAAACTCCCCTTGAAAAGTACACACTTCCTTTGTTTATCTGAGCTGAGATTAATTTGAATAAACAGTAGACGAAAAGCGATTGCCACCTGGTGATGGAATGTTGCTAATTCGGTATGCGTGCCGAGCGCCCAGCGAAGTGAAGCGTGTTTGATCACATATGAATTCCGATTCATTTATCTCTGATGCGATTCACTCACTTCGGATGTGTGGTAGGCAGCCTGATGGTTGGTTAGCACTACTGTCTCCCACGCCAAAGACCTCGGGTTTGAGTCAGACCTCAGCTACACATAGCATTTTTTGAAGAGAGGGTGCGACACTTGGCTTAGCACGACTTCACAATCTAAGACAAGCAATCACTAGCACACACGCCTTTAAGATGGATCACTTAGCCTCATGGCAATATTCCTAAACATGTATTGACACATTTCGGCTAACGCCCGGTGCTCTGTCGTCCTGCACTTGCCTCACGGTAATATAAAAACAACAGGCAAAGGCAGATTTTGACCAGATCGCCATGCACTGCCAAGTGTACGGTTGTCGGGACCTTAAGCTACAGAATCGTACCAAAAAAAACCGACGTAAATATTGACGGCTTAGTCCGAGTTGCCGTGGTCGAGGGACCTTTAACGGCAAACGGAATTGTTAATCGAGTCTGGCACGCACTCCTCCACTATATGAAGCAAGGGGACGGATAAACGTCTTAGACATAATCAACGTGTTGTGTCTTTGTCAGTTATTTCCGCCACGTTGTCATTACGCAGCATAAAAGCGTGTTACAAGGGACCCTGTGATGCATCGTGCGCATGTTGATTGTGGCATGTAAAAGACTCAATAAATTTACGATCGAATTAGTACCTAGCAAAATTGTCCATATCGTCTCTGGCACCATGGCTTCGGCTGTGAGTAAAGACGTCAAATCTCCAAAGTCACGAAACCAGTAGTACTCTATTTCTACTATTTTGGTAACTTCTGGATCAAATTTATGATTTTAGCTTTTATTTTTTTAGAAGAGGAAAAAAAATAATATTTCAATGATAGGCCTATATGACGTATCTTAAGGAGGGAAGAGTTGTGCAATAAAAAAAAAAAAGATGGGATAGAGGAAAATTGCCAACTTTTTATGCATTTTAGTATTTTTTAAAGGTACATTCCTCCCAGTTGACTCTCCTGTATGACTCAGTTTTACAACATTACTTCAGCCCCTTGTAAGTGTCGCAAAGGCATTTATATCCTAATTTTCCCCTACTGAGAAACGGTTGCTACATCCCTGCTACATTCACTCTAACCTACGTAAATGACGCAGGAGCTCGAATATAGTGAGGCATTTTATTCATTTTTATGTGGCGCGACAAAAGGGAGCTCAACTGAAAGGAGGAAGAATCTCATCTCTGAACACTGAAATTTTGCAGCTGGTAATTAAGAAGCTACACACATTTTAGATTTGCCAATGGTTCTAACAAAAGGTAAATTTGCTGCGACACTCAAAGAGCACATTTTCAAGGCACGGTGAAGACAGGCAGAAGGGTTGTTGGCTTTAACACGTTCTAAGTAATACGATTGCTCGTTTGTCATCACTGACCCAGAATAATTCGAATGGCTTTGGGTCGGCGGTAATAACAAGGTTTCCCCAAGAGCATTAGAAGCAGGACCAATCATCCAAAAAGTGGGCTGCCAATAAACAGGGAATCTACCCTCTCCACCAAGCAGACGGTCACAGCATTGACAAATCACCCAACAACTACACTGATCAGGCATTTTATTACACGTAATAGGCCTACTAGATAAAAGAGTTGATTGTCCTATAGATAGGATTGTGCGAGATGGTTTCAGAGCGTGAACGTAGCCCCTCATTACCATTTCACTGCACGCGAACGTGTGTGAAAGTCATTTAAAATTAACAGTTCGAAGAAACCAAACTGGTTTCACACGTGTGATCCAAAGTAAGTCACGTATTTTCAGCTTTCACCTAGTTGCATTTTACATTGCGTAATTCTGCCTTTTTGCACAATTATTGTTTTTACATCAACTCAAAAAGCTGAATTACGCAGTTGTAGCATGCAATTTCAATAGCAGGAAATAAAAATTATTATCGCAAAAGGATGCTTTTGCAAGACCTACTGTCTTATTTCCTCTATAAATTTTTCTATAGGATACCATATTTTTTAATGGACTGTTCCATAGAGGACCAAACCAATTCAGGGAATCTCTACCGGTAGCCCGTATTATATTTGAACCTATGAAAGAATGGTAATGCTCTATGTGTAATTTGCATTCTAAATAAGGTTCACTGGGTTTGTGAACAGCATCCCATTAGTACGGTCGGTACTAACCATCTCGATGAGGCCTTTCCGTTGGTGGAAGAGCTAGATCAATGGGATAAAGCAGTGAAGTTATTCAGTAAAAACCAAAACATATGTGATTACCATGCGGGAAAAAAACCAGATTAGCTGCAGATAATTTTTTCCCGACAATTGATGTCGCAGACAGTGGCAGAAAATTCTGCTTCTGGGGATATTTTGATCTATTTACTAGCTGGAGTTCGTGCTAAACACGGCGGGCCGGATGGGTATGATATTTTGGCACATCCCATCCCCAAGTCCCCTCACTTCAACGCATTGCTTTTAATAAACTGTAACTTTCCAGGGGCAACCACAGATGGCATGCGGTGCTGAAATGTGTTTGCTCATTTTTTCCATCTTATCATAGTTTGCTTTTCATTGTTGCAGGATTTATTCGAGGTGGAAGGTACTGCCATGGGGGGTCGACGTGAGGGCCATCCCCTCGCTCCCCCCCCCCCCCAACCAGTTATAAAATATAGAAGTTAGTATCAATATCATCACAAAAAGAACGATATAGAAGCTCGTCTGAAGCAAGCCAACAAAGTTAGAATCCCAGTCGACAATTTTTCGAGGACGGATGGCCCATTCGTTCGTCCAAAAAAAGGGGCGAACACCTCACAATGGAAATGACACGCTAGAAATAATTTAGTACAGCAAGTCACCTTTTACACACTTCTGTTTCGATTGGGATTGGCATGATTCGGATTCGAACTGGCAACCCAATACATCCCCAGATCGCTGATATATTTTCATATGCGTTTAATTTTTTTTATTATTCCTAACCACACCTCCCCCCTCCGTGCGCAGGAATTGTTGACATTGCAAGGTTGCATGTTTGTGCCCGAATTGTTGCCGTCGCTGATAATGCTGATAGATCTTACGTCCTTAAGGTATAATCCACCCAAAACCAAAACTGGTTTAAGAAAAGCCCCCATTTTGCCACAAAAGGTTGCCTTTGAATGTAGGCATTGCCCGCATTGCTCTGTTCTTTAATTTCCTTGTGTGTCAGCCTGACTACTTTCTTTTAGACTGCTGAAACATGTTGGACTTAGAACTATACAATCCTATAGCTCTGATACTGGCTAAACAAAATTAAAGAAGAGGGCAATGCACCAAGTCTGCTGGCTAATAGGATTAGCCTTGGCAGTTTTTCCCTTGTTGAATGATATCACTACTTTCAAAGGCAGACCCTTTTTGGAAACTTGGTGGCTTCTCCAAACCAGTTTTGGTTTTGGGTGGATATCACACTTTCATAGGACTCTGAACGTACCGAAGGTCACGTCTTATCTTCATCTTTTTTTTTTTTTGAGAAATTTTATGTCTATAAATTTTCCTATTGATAATTAATCGCATATAGTCATGTACATACATGTAGAATTCAACAATAACAATTAATAATCTCATCTACTTGGCGGCAGCACACTAGCATGGTCTAGACTAACAAGCAAACTTGGCACATTACCAAGACCTACTTCTTTAAAAACAATTACTTTTTTCCCTACTTGATTGGACCCTGTGCTCACGATCTGCATTTTGTTTCCTACTCTTCTTTGTCTCCAGTAAAATTGTCCCTCTCACCAAAAAAGTGGGGCAGACAATCCAGTTTGTATTCGTGCTCCGTAAAAAAACCGCAATTTTACCAAAATTGGTTTCTAATGCCTAAGAAAATGTACACTACCTGTAAATTTATTTGCATTCAGTTCCTGAGTACTCGCTACGTTGTGACCGAGCTGGTAAGTGTGAGTGATGAACGCATGGTTAGAGCGAACGCATTTGGAAAGTGCGATGATGCAAGTGAGTTGAACGCTTCACTTGGACGTTTTCAAGAACGGCGAACGTATGGGCAATAGGTGGATTCAGAGTGCGAGCAGCTAGAGTTGTCGTCAGCGATGTTGCTATGTGTGCACGGGAACGTGGGGTGAAGTTGGGGGCATTGTCCCACTGGCAAATGTGTCGGGCGATGTTTTCCTCTGGCATGACCTGGATGGCCCCGCTCAAGTCGTGGAATATTGATGCCTGTTGACGACGATTTTTTTGGGGGGTGGATAACAGGGTTGAAAGATTATTGATGCTGTGATTGGCTTGGTTCGTAGCAGATAATGTGATTGCCGTTAACATGACTGACGTGGGAACGCGGAGACGTTAAAGTACCCTTGTGCAGCGTGGGCGTGAGTTAGGGTTGACGTTGCTTTGGTGTTCGGTATGAAGTTCAAAAGCCTTTGAAAGCAGTGTCAGGTGGTTTTCCTCTCGGCGAGCATGAAGATGGCAGATGAGGCTGAGATGGTGATGAGAGACAGATGGGACTTGATGTCAATGTGTTTCGAGATGAACGACGGACGACTAATGACAAAGAATTTCCCCCGAGTTGGCCGAATATGAATGATGCGACGTTATAAAGGATTGTTGACAGTGCAAGGTTGAAGGAGGTGGAAGTGGCCTGTTAACGAACGGGTACTTCCAGTTTGGCGACAACGAAATGATGAACAACTTCTTCCGTCAAGGATCGAGTTGAACGTTAAGGCGCAGTGTGAGATTGGCGACGTCATGAGGTTACGTCGCAATGGATGAAGGGTGTGATCTTGGACAACGAGGAGATGGATTCATGAGGATCAGCCAAATTCCACTGATGTTCAAAGGGAAACGGTCGGTGTAAAACAGCGGGCGGCCAGCCTGAATGGCGAACGAGAATGACTTGAGAAAGGCAGTTGTGGCGAACGACAATGGGCGGCAGCGGTGGTCGTCGAGCTTGCAACGGTGAATGAACCTGCGAACGACGAGCGGGCTTGTGGACGGCTCGGACTTGCTAACGATGAACGAGCTTGCGAACGGAGAATAGCCTACCGAACGAACATGCGAACGGTGGACGGGCTAGCGAATGTCAAACGGACAGCGAACGGTGAATGGGCTTGCGAACGACGAACGGACTGCACACGGCGCATGGGCTTGCAGACGACGAACGGTTTCACGAATGGTGAATGGGCTTGGGAGCGACGAACAGACAGCAAGCGGCGCATGGGCTTTGCGGATGACGAACGGGCTAGCGATCGGCGAATGGGCTTGCGAACGACGAACGGTGAGACCAGTGGACGAGTGGTTGAAGCCTGGTAGGCTTGTTGCGGGAAATGAGTGTGAAGGTCTGTCGATGATGAGTCGCCGAAACGGGTGACAGTGAGAAGCATGCTGTGGTGACGGCTGGAACTGGGGGGGGGGGATGATAGCAGAATGATGCCCAGAAGACGGACGACGTGATGGACTTCAAGATCGGCGAACGACAAATGGTGCGACGAGTTTCAGATCGATGAACAACGAACGGGAAGAGAATGGCGGGTAACAGAGCAAAGCGACCGTGACGGCAAGGCCTGAACGATGGTCGGGCCAGCGACGGGAGAAACGGGCTCGAGCAGAGATTCTTCAGGTAGGTCTGAAACAGCAGTGGGTGCTTGACACAAGGTGTGCGCTTCACTTGCTTCTTGAGCGGAACGAACGGAATGATGAAGGTCTTCGTTCAGTTAGGACGTCTGAAAACGAGACGAGCATCGAAGGCAGGGAGGCCGAGACAGCTGCATGGATGGTGTTGATTGCGGGGCGAACGGTGCAGTGAACGGTGACGAACGATGCCACGAACGAACGAACATCTTCTTATAGTAGAAGAATCCTTCATCAATAGAAGACCAGCGAACGAACCAATTCCTTGTAGAGATGATCGGTGAACGAACGAACGCGAACGGAAGACTTCTTCATGTAACGGCTGGTCTTGCGTACAGGAACGGCGAACGGGAACGACGAACGGTCAGGGCAGCGATGTTGACGCAGCGGCAGCTGGAGGAAAAGAGATAGCTGGCTATTGCTGTAACACCATTTATGGAGGACCTGCGCGTGCTGGTCCCGCACATCCGCAGGTGGGTGTCTGAGCTGGGCGTATCTAGATAGTTTTGATTCCTCCAGGGTAGCGAGCACTCAGGAACTGAATGCAAATAAATTTACAGGTAGTGGATATTTTCTATCCGGAAAGTACAAGCATACCAAACCATTGCACTGTCCCTTGGTGAGACAATACAATTTAATTTATTTAGAAAGCCACTTATTTGCAACAGCATGTTATAGTCTGCTGTTGCAAATTTCTTTTCACATTTCTTTTGTTGCCTAGTAAGTTTCCTGTCAACATACATTAAAAAAACCTACCGTATCCTAGTACCCTAGAAAGCTGTCGGTTACCAGATAAAATCCGGCAAATAACTTGTTTGTACACAAACCTTTCATCAAACAGTTTTACACTATGAACAGGCAATTTTATATAACCTGCCTATAATGGATAACAGATTTTATACCATGGCTGTGATGTCACACTAACTCTACGCCATGCTAAATTTCCATTGGTTAAACCCCGTTAACCAACACCGGAAGTGTGCGTCATCGCAAAAAGTGTGGGTTATCAAGTTACCTCACACTTTTGCTGATAACCCACACTTTTGACACTTCCGGATCACGCGACCGGGAACGCACACACCAATAACCAAATACATCGTGAAAAAAAAATTTAACGCAATAAAAACGTACAAAACTTAATTACCTAAAAGGAATGAAATCCCATCCCTGCAAACTCTTATATGTCAGGCCCTTATCTAAGCCATTCACGCTGCGTTAACTCCCCCCCCCCCTCTACAAACTAAAATGCCATGACCTTCATTCACACCGATACCTTATTACCGTAGTTTTTAAAAATTCTCAAACTACAAACGCTCAAAATGAATTACATACCTTCCCAGAATGTCATTCTATCTCTGCAGCCTTTTATCGAAGTTCTATCACTCCGTAAAGCTTCGAAAACACAAGCGAGCTGGGTAACGTGAAATACGGTGTAACGACGCTGCGTATCCTTCCTGCCCACTCCCCCACAAATGGACTCAAACGACTCGTCGGTCTACCATCCACTCCACCCTCAGTAAACTAAAGTGGAATGACCTTCAGTCATTTCGAAATATTTTCACAAAACACAAACACGTTTTAATTAAATAGAGTTAGCTTGACGTCCCAACCGTGATATAAATAAGTTATTTATTAAGAAACTATTGGTTATCGATTTTTAAACCACGACTGGGATGATTTGGGACTTTTAGAGTCGTCCAGACTCGATGCCCAGGCTAGGCTGCCAGCCCTCGGGATACCAACTTCCCCACGTAACCGATAGAGACCAATGGTGAATGCATACCATGCATAACAGAAAAAGGGGTGAAGCTGGAAGTAAAGAGAGCAAGCCATATGGAGTGTTTGTTAATCCTGAGGGCAGTCGGAAAGGGAGGAAATCTGCCCGTGTGACAACCAACACCAACTAGACACGATAAAATGTAGGGGGCATCACTTCTGCCCTTCGGACAGCTGTGTCATTGAGGAAAAAATATGTCCGGCTGACAAGGGCTTTAGTTTAGACAAGGGTGGATTGACAAGGAATGTTTAATAATCACATTTCAAAGTAAACTGCCAAGGTCATAGGTCACGAATCCTAATACCAAAATGGGGTCAGCTCAACTTGCTATTCACAAGACAACCAGAATTGAAATTGAAATGGAACAAACAGAGAGTGCATAAAACATAACAACAAATAAGGTAAACACAAAAAAACAGCAAAACTTGAAAAAAAAAAGAAAAACCCACCTGGGTTGGGTTGTTCCCAACCTTACCACCACACCACCATCAAGTGTTCGTATCCACGATAAAAACAGTTTTTTATGCAAAGGCGGTGGACCTAGAGGTGTGGAGAGGTTCGTATTACAAGATTAGCAACTTTCCCCTCAAAAGCCTACATTTTGTGCCAAAGAACAACTCTTGGTTGGTGGTGGTGGTCGTCTGTAGGACTGGTCCCGGGAAAGGCAGTCAGTTTAATAACCTATCCAAACGCAAGAAAATAATGCGATAGGGCGAGCAAATTAAATTTCCTCAAATTGGCGTGTGGCAACCGACATTGGTGAAGGTTGTTACCCTTCCCTCATAAAATGTACAATTTCGTATTACACCTTGAAAAAGGCAAATCACCCACAATTTTTTTTTCTTCTTTTAGGTTAGAACATAATTCGTCACAAACCAAAAGAAGTGCTAGCCTGAATATTCCAGATTAACAATATTGCATAAATTTCAGTTCAACAAAATTTGAGCATAATTAGTTAGATGTAGTATTTGACCTAACACTATCAATATCGTTCTTCAGCAAAAATTAACAGGGCCTATTCGATTGACCAGGCTACTACTTGGGTTCTTCACTAAATAGGGTAGGTTGAATAGTGAAACGTTAGGCTACCGAATATTCAGTGCGTAGCGTTACAACAGTTAGTGCCAACACATGGAAATTTAGACTCCATGTTGCCCGTACCGCTAAGTCCAACTCGCATACCTACTGCATCATAGTACCATTGCCTAAAGCTGCCATGGCTCACATTACCACCAAGTAAGCTTAGAGAACTTTGCTCTAAAGAAGGCCTTTCCATTCTGTCCGCACCTTGAAAGTACACTGCCGAATAGCCTACCAAAGCATTTTCAACAGTCATCATTTAACATAATTTGGGAGTCCCAGGTAAACTAGACTTTTTTCTATCTTTACATCCAGGATATAGGTAGACTAGTGCCGGTGGTGGCCTCTGAATAATCTGTAGCCAGTTACGCACAGGCATGACATGCTACCTTATGCCAAGTTCAGACCCAGTCTTTCAAACAGTAGAGCACATGGCATAGCCTAGTATCAGAAAAGGGTCCACTACCGCAGAAGCTCCCAGCAAGATGGCCGGCCTATCTAAATTCCGGCGCATGAATTTTCCGGCTAAGTTTTTGGTTGCGTTTTCTGATGTTATGTAGTTAGCCGCAGCGAGCGCGACAGCGCGAGCGAGGCTCGTAATTTGGAAAAAAAACTTACATCATTTTCGTGAATGGCGACCTTGATTTACCTTTTACACCAATGGCGACAGTACGACCTTCCACATATACAGATCGATGGTGGACGAGCTTGGAGCCGCTGCAGTAGTGGTTCCTCAGAAAATCTACCATTATATTGCGGTGTCACAGACAGAGAGCCAAATGGTTTAAAGCCGTGGTTTAAAAATCGATAACCAATAGTTTCTTAATAAATAACTTATTTATATCACGGTTGGGACGTCAAGCTAACTCTATTTAATTAAAACGTGTTTGTGTTTTGTGAAAATATTTCGAAATGACTGAAGGTCATTCCACTTTAGTTTACTGAGGGTGGAGTGGATGGTAGACCGACGAGTCGTTTGCGTCCATTTGTGGGGGAGTGGGCAGGAAGGATACGCAGCGTCGTTTCACCGTATTTCACGTTAGCCTACATCAAGACTTTTGGGTGTTTCGGTTACTTTCTTCTAATGGTAGGCTAGGGTCATACAATTTAACAGTTCGTTTGTTCCAAGTTCAACTTAAAAAATTAATCTATTGCCAATTTCAGAATTTATGTTAGACTGAAATAAATTTAATAACACCATTCTAGGGTGTTGTACTCCTAGCTGAAGACTTTTTTTTTACTCTTCTGGGGTGGGAGGTGGGGGTTTGAAAACGTACGTTGTGCTCCTTATTTAGCCTATATTTTTTTACAACTTTCTAGACTACTTTTCTTGTGGGTTGATTAACTCAGTTCATTTAGAAGTAGGCATAAGGGAAAACAAAAGCCTTCAAGAGTCTGGCTCTGACGATATGGGGGTCTGAACAGTGATTAAAGGGTTCGCTGGTTCGAATTACTGCTATTACATCCTATTATGCAATTCCATGACAAAGCTCTACCATTTTTCTGTGTACGATTTCTGCTAATACGCTACGGCATTACGGTACGTTTCCTTTATTTCTGAAAGTAATATTTGGGAAGAAAATATGAGCCGAGTATTCGGTTTTTATCACCGATGACGCAATATTCACGAGAACTGAGTGATACAGGTAAAGGGGGCAGACCATGTTCATGCAGAACAGTAGTCGAACAACAGCTGATCTCAGGTATAATATACCGAAAGAAAAAAAAGGAAAAAAACGGGGACAGAATTACTCACTCCGAACTGAACCAAAATTACCAGTATGCCCACAAACAACTAAAGAAAACAAAAGCCAGTTTTTCCCGCAAATTTATACCATACATTTGTAGACATGTTTTGAAGGCACCAGGCATCTAACACTGCACCATCTTAAAAGTTAACATCAGCACACACACTAAAACAAAAACAAAACCCCCCAAAAAAAACACTTACCTGTCCCAAATTTGAGAATCCGTGTTTTGTGGCTACTTCATCAGCTAAAAGGGGTCCCCCTTCTATATTTACAGCCCATTGGTGCGAATAAATTGCAGCGTTCGTGTACCTAATGACTGACAGGAGCCCGATGAAAACACAAACACTCAAGTCTTTGGTCATGATTTCATAACCTCGAACTTGACTTGGTCGTCAGCAGTCCACGGAGTAGTAGCTGTCTTGACTTCTTACTTGTCTGGTGTCACCTCCGAGCTTGGCTTCTGAGGCACGAGGCAGTCCTGGCACTGAAGTCGGCCCTCCCGACAACCAATCACCGACAATTAACATTGCCATATGTTCGAATTCGACTCTTGATACATCCCTAATTTTAGTGTACGTCGTTTCCTGCGTGGATACGGAAAATACTGCCAATTTTCCAGCGATCGCATTCAGCTCTGCATTCAGGTGAGGTTAAAAGGCTTCCGGCTCGTCCGCGTAATCTTTGCGGATGGAGTTTTCAAGGAAGTGACGTATGTTTCAACTGCATAGGCCGACATCTGGTGGCGAAATGATTGAACTGCACCCATCTCGATCAAGGCCAACTGCGGTATAAGTTGTCGGGGTCATTGGAGAACGGAACAAGGCTCACACCACGATAGATTATAAAGGTGAAAGACAGTATCTTCTACCAAATATAGTTCCTTCTTATAGTATATCACGGCCTGTCGATCCTATAACCAGTTACGCTTTTTCAGTAGGCTACTACGTGGGTTCACCAAGCCCTGTTCACTCGCTAACAGCACAATTACTCGAGATCAAAACGTGGTGCGCGACCACAAACTGTTGTGTTGTCTCCAACAATCGATACCTTATTGTATTGTATTGTATTGTATTAAGCATTTGCCCACAGCCATGCGCTTACCATAATTTTAAATCTATACATCTGTACACCTATACATCTCTTCTCGTTGCCTGACAAAAAGCCACAATCGCCCTCCAAAGTCTCCTACTGGCCACAGAGTCTAACTGAACGCTCAGAGCGCTCCCCATATTGTTACCAAATCCAAATTGCCCAAGAATGGTCTGCGCGATACCTTCCTAAACGACCAAACAGAGCGAATCAAACGCACCACTGTTGGTGACAGTTTGGCCATGGTTTGGCTCATTCCCTGCGAATATCCGTGTTGATGCGGCTTGATTGATGTCAACATCGTCAGCGATGAATCTGTTTCGTCAAAACTGTTAGCACGCGCATGCTCAAACCTCCACTCCCAGCAAACCACCTCCTTGAGATGATTCGCAATTTGGCATTGCTCTCGCCTGGTCACATCTATTAGCCAATCCTGGTCAAATCCATTAGCCAGGCCTGGTCGCGGTGAAGGTATGACGTGTCGAATACTCTGATGAGCTTGTTGAGCTGTGTTGTAGTTTAGGAAGGTACTGAACGGCTGATGCCATATCACTATGCACGTGCGACGTCAAGTGTGGAGCCAAACTGTCTCTAACAGTGGTGCGTTCTGTTCTCTGTTCGGTGCTTTAGGAAGGTACTGTACTTCCAGACCAGGGTGGAAGAAGGGCGCCTTCTATAACTACCAATCCAAACTCAACCATCTGGAGGCCGTTTGGTAACGTTAACACCACAGATTAGAGAGTTAGGTTAAATCTGTGGTTAACACATAGAATGCCCATGAGCAAACTCCGCTCTGCCTTCAGACTGGATGAATTTGGTTGAGTTTGGCCAGGAACAAATGAACATGCGAGCCCACTGTTCATTTGTTCATTTGTTCCTGGTTTGGCTTGGGGTTTTCGAAGGCCCTGCAAGTTATAGCAAACAGGCTCTGGTCAAGAGCCCCAAATGTCTCTTCCGCTTGTGTCCACAGTTGGTGGCAAAGGCAGGAGGAATATACCTTTAACACGAAGTTAATTATAAAACTGGCCACAAAGGAGGAATGTACCTTTAACACGATGTTTACTATAAAACTGGCCACAACCTTGAACCCAAGATTGTTAAGTTTAGGGCCCTTTGAAAAAGGTTAGCTGCGGCACTGCGTGAACACATTTTTATTCTTGAGCCTGAGCAATAGTTTATCACTCCTTCCCAAGGAGAAAGGTTAGTTTCGCTTTTGTCTTGAGTCGATGGGCTTGAAGGATTGGCCGAAACGAAAGAAGCCACAGGTGCCCGCCCCCTCTCTCTTTCGCTTTCTGGTCAACCATGACCCTTACCCGGGTCAAAAGTTAATAAAACCAGACACATGATTTTCTTTTGCCCGGGTTTACCGGCTACTCACATTATGCCACCTTACATTATTGCAAAAACATGCGTTCGCAGCATTTCGATCCGTAAAACCGTTTATCCAAATATGGCGGCTTCAATTTATATTTTCTTAAAAGCAAATAATGGCTCCCTTCAGTCACTAATATAAATCTGTTAAATTACGATCATTCAGTTTGTTTAAGAACAAAATTTAGGGAACGTAATTTTGTCATTTGTAAATCATTCATTATTTGTAACTCGCACATTTGGTTGCAAGAGTATTATATTTTGTCTACCTCTATGGCTAACGTCATAATTATGACGTCAGAGATTTTCCAGATTCAGGGATTAGTATACGCGAAGTTGACATGGCGGTTCCGATGTATAAAATGAAATTTCAGTATAAGGACATTATATTTACTCTTGCACTTGAGGAAAGTATATACGATAAGCTAAAAACTGGTAAGTCTTTTGAATCCCATGTTAATACCTTGTTGAAGGTAAACGCTCAATCCATAACAAACTCAGGGCTAAACGTACAAACGACTCGACAAATTCGTTGGTTAGCCACGATCTTTCAATCCGAATAGCCAATCCAGATCATCCAGATCCGTCTGGCAGTGGATAGTGTAATGATTTTTACACCTTTGTAGGATGTGTAGTTTGAACAGTAGCGCATGAACTCTGTTGCGTAACTAATGAGCAAAACTTTTTGTTTTTGTTCTTGAGGCGAGTCGACCGTAAGACGTATATTTTGGATAGCTGCATTATA
Organism: Lithobius niger; assembly: GCA_023313725.1. Taxonomy (NCBI): domain Eukaryota; kingdom Metazoa; phylum Arthropoda; class Chilopoda; order Lithobiomorpha; family Lithobiidae; genus Lithobius; species Lithobius niger. The sequence goes on from JAHWFP010007453.1 coordinate 59,713, forward strand.
AGAAACGGTTTGACATAGATTAGAAAGTTAAGTAGTAGATATCCGTGAGTCGTAGTCGATTTACCGGTTATTGCTCTTGCTTCGCCCACTCGTGTTTCCCTCCACCCCCTCGATAGTGGACTAGCCGTGCGAGCTCAAGAGCAATTATAACCGGTAAATCGACTACGACTCACGGATATGTATTTTAATGCTAAGGTGTGACGTCGAGCCAACATATCTAGTTATTTGAGATTTAAAAAAAATGTATTTGAAAATTTTATTTGTGAAACATAACGTAAATTCCTGAACTCAAACTTCCGGTTTAAACTTCCTGTCTGCAAAAGACTCACGTACGCGAGGACGTCCCTACATCCAGTCCCAGTCACCGACGTTTGTGTTAAAGGTAAAACCGTATTTTTTCTACTTTATTAGGTTAAATAAGATATAGCGTATAAAATGCGCTATTCGCTTGAGTCTCGTAGGTTTTTAGGTGTGTTTTAGAAGGTGTCAGTACGCTAGTTTTCGTCGGAACGAAAGGTTGTCGGATTCGGCTTGGACCGTTCATTCATGGATGGGGGTGAGGAGGGGGCTAGCATCGTACGCGAGGTTTTTTTTTTCGTGTTAGTGCGAAAAAAGTCGCCAGGTTACAAATGTGCTGTTCGCTTGAGTATCGTATGTTTTTAGGTATATTTAGGTGTGTTTACAAGTGTCGGTAGCCTAGTTTTAGTACTGTCGGAGCGAAACGTTGGCGGATTGTGCCATTTCTCCATGGGTGGGGTTCTAGCATAGTAGCCTACGCGAGGTTTTTTTTCTTTTTCGTGTTAGTACGATAAATGTCGCAGGTTGCAACTGTGCTTATTTATGCTGGTTGCAATGGGATGTGCTGGTTGAATTTGTGTTGTGTACGGTAGTTTTGCAAAGTATGTCACATGGTAGAGCAGTGGTTGTGTAGAGCGCGGGAAAAGTGTTAGATTATCAAAAAAAGTGTGGGTTATTGAAAAAGTGTGGGTTATCAAAATTAACCCACGGTCACGTGTGTGGGTTTTCAGATTAACTGTATATAACGGCTACACTTTTAGCATTGGTATGTATTGGCGTGACGTCACCACCGTGCATTAAGTATATCCGTGAGCCGTTGTCGATTTAATGGTTATAATTGCGAGCGAGCGAGAAACGGCTAGTCCACTATCGAGGGGGTGGAGGGAAACACGAGTGGGCGAAGCCCACAAGTGTCTCCCTCCAGCCCCGAGATAGTGGACTAGCCGTTCGAGCTCAAGAGCAATTATAACCGTTAAATCGACGACGGCTCACGGATATGTATTTTAATGCTAAGGTGTGACGTCGAGCCAACATATCTAGTTATTTGAGATTAAAAAAAAAATTTATTTGAAAATTTTATTTGTGAAACATGACGTAAATTCCTGAACTCAAACTTCCGGTTTAATCTTCCTGTCTGCGAAAGTCTCACGTACGTGAGGACGTCCCTATATCCAGTCCCAGTCACCGACGTTTGTGTTTAAGGTAAAACCGTATTTTTTCTACTTTATTAGTTTAAATAAGATATAGCGTATAAAATGCGCTATTCGCTTGAGTCTCGTAGGTTTTTAGGTGTGTTTTAGAAGGTGTCAGTAGGATAGTTTTCGTACCGTCAGAGCGAAAGGTTGTCGGATTCGGCTTGGACTGTTCAATCATGGATGGGGGTGGTGAGGGGGCTAGCATTGTACGTGAGGTCTTTTTTTCTTTTTCGTGTTAGTGTGGAAAATGTCGCCAGGTTACAAATGTGCTGTTCGCTTGAGTATCGTATGTTTTTAGGTGTATTTAGGTATGTTTACAAGTGTCGGTAGCCTAGTTTTAGTACTGTCGGAGTGAAAGGTGGGCGGATTGGGCCATTCTTCCATGGGTGGGGTTCTAGCATAGTAGCCTACGCGAGGTTTTTTTTTTTCGTGTTAGTACGATAAATGTCGCAGGTTGCAAATGCTTATTTATGTTGGTTGAATTTGTGTTGTGTACGGTAGTTTTGCAAAGTATGTCACATGGTAGAGCAGTGGTTGTGTGGAGCGCGGAAAAAGTGTTAGATTATCAAAAAAAGTGTGGGTTATCAAAAAAGTGTGGGTTATCAAAATTAACCCACGGTTACGTGTGTGGGTTTTCAGATTAACCGTATATAACGGCTACACTTTTAGCATTGGGATGTGTTGGCGTGACGTCACCACCGTGCATTAACTATATATAACGTCTTGGTACGTCTACGCGTGGCCCTAGTGGTAGTTGCGGCTATTAATACCTCAGATAATGATTTTGCATTCGAAGCAGCATAAAGGCAAAACCTTATCAGAGTTATTAGTAGCCGCAACTACCGCAAGAGTACGACGGGAAGAAGTAAGATGCTATATCTAGTTAACTTTCAAATCTATGGAATTGATTTTAAGATTTGAGTCGCATCTAAACATCAAATCTATGGAATTGATTTTAAGATTTGAGTCGCATCTTAACGTAGCCAGTACCTACTACAGGGAAGCCTGCTGCTGCAACTTTTCAAAGCAGTAATCTAAGTTGTATTTACAAAACTACGCGCACTGTAATTTTTTCGCCGTGACAATTATAAAAATGTACAAATGTGGATACGATGATTGCTGCCAACAGACTAGATTTTTGAGCATTTTTTTTCTATTGCGTTAACAGTAAGTCTTTAACGAAGTTTTTTGTTTGTTTTATTTTAGGCCGCGTCTGCTGCCAACCCCGGGTAAGCAACCTTGCTCTGTGATTGGCTGTTGCAAGGGGGTTTGGTAGCAGACCAGGAGTCAGCTACCACCCGGGTAAGCAACCTTGCCCTGTGATTGGCTGTTGCAAGGGGGGGGGGGGGGGGTGGTAGCAAACCTGGAGTCTCCTGCCATCCATGTGGGCAATTAATTTTATATCTGTTTAAACTTCACAAAAAAAGTCTATAGGCATGATAACAGAAAATTGCAGCAGTTTATTGGATTCTATTTAAACTTGCCAAAAAAAAAATCTGTACATGGATGTTAGTAGAAAAGAGCATCCTGCAACCCAGGTTATAGGATTCTGTTTGAACTTGAAAAAAAAAAAATTTTGTAAGAGGGTGTTAGCAGAAAATAGGGTCCTGCACCCGAATTCTCTTTAAACTTTACAAAAAAACAAACAAACAAAAAACTGTTGGGTCGGAGGGGAAGGGGGAATATTAGCAGAAAATTGCTTGCTACCACTCGGATTATTGAATTCTGTTTAAACTTGAAAAAAAAATCAGTAGAAGGATGTTAACAGAAAATGTCTGTTGGTAAACTTGATAAAAAAAAATCTGTAGAGTTTTTTTTTTTTGGGGGGGGGGGGGTAGCAAAAATAGCTTGCTACCACCCGGATTATTGGATTCGTTTAAATTTTGCCCAAAAAAAA